>JAJJKW010001578.1:0-62497 GCA_023805745.1 Isotricha sp. YL-2021b
TGTCATTTGTCTTGCTGTAAATAATGCGTAACCCATTTTCTCTCTCTCCTGTTTTTTAATTTTCTCTCTACTCCTATATAAAGTATTTAACCCATGAAAAATTGCTTTTTTGGATATACTTATCTTTACAAAAGTTAACAAATATCTGTCGAATACAATATATGTTGTATTCGGCTTTTTATTTCCGACAAAAAAGATTTAATAAAAATTATTTAAAAATCATTTTGTAATTCAAATCGGCAGGCTGTTCAGGTGATGACGGTCTTTCTTTCCACAGTTTTATGCTGAGTGATGCAGGCAGTTTTGTAATGTTGAAATCATATTCAGCCTGATAGGGAGAATAATTGTTGCAGCCGTCGGGGTGTTCACAGGAGAAGCCTCTGTGGTAAAAGCCGTAAGTTTCGGCAATTATGTCTGAAAAATTGGGTTCATTTAAAAATTTTATATTTTCATGGTTTTCGGCATAAGCGAATCCATAGCCCAAATCATGGGCATTTGCATTGTGTAAAGAAACATAATAGAAGTTTGTTTTTGAGCTGAAACTGAAATAGTCTATATAAACTGTAATTTCGTTTAATTTAGGGCTGTAAGTAACTTTATAGGGTATTAAATAATCCTCTTTTCCGCAACGTATATGTCTTTTGGAAAGTTCTAAATTCAATATTTGCAGATAGAACATTAATTCGGGGTTTAATATACCGACACTTTCTCTTGAATCACCGTTACCGATAGTCGGTTTTCCTACTCCGTTGCAGGAAATTTCGTGGGCGCTAATCCACTGGGCACCGCCTTCAATCTGAAAAACGTCCGGATTTGGTTCATAATCTTTTAATGAAGAAAACAAAACAGAATTATTTACGGCTTTTTTTCTTAATGAAAGAATTTCATCAGCGCTCATTCCGCTGAAATTCATCATTGGATTTATTTTTATATTTACAATTCTGTTTTTTTTGATTTTTTCGGTAAATTGCTGCCATTCCGTTTGTTGTGTTTTTGTTTCGGCATTTTCTTTTACGGTATCGGGGTTATTTTTGATATCCGAAGGTTTAACCTGAAAAAACACGAATACAAAGATTATAATTGCCGACAGGATTAAAAATATCAGTGCATTATTTTTGTAATAATTATCCATAATTTTTTATTTTTCGTGAATTTTTGCTTTTAATAATTCAAGTTCTTTTATTTCATCGTTGTTTAACGGAAACGGAGTTCCTGCAAGTTTGGAGTATATAAGAGTTTTTGCGTAGGTTTCAGCCGTTTCAATTCTGAAAAAGGCGTTTAAAATACTGTCTGCACCTGCTATTGCCCCATGGTTTGCCATTAAAACTGTGCTGTATTCTTTAAACATTTTTGAAGTATTTTCAACAAGCTGTAATGATGAGGGGAGAGCGTAATCCGCAAGCGGAATTTTGCCGAAGTATAAAACATTTTCGGAGATAACAGGAGTTGCAAGTTCCTGTCTGCATGCGGCAAAAGCTGTCAAAAACGGGCAATGACAATGAATTATTGCTTTTATATCACTTCTTAATTTGTAAATTGCAAGATGCAGAAATTTTTCCGATGAGGCTTTTGGGCTCTGTTTAAGTTCATTTCCGTCCAAATCGGTTTCGGCAATATCTTTTTCGGTTAAAAGTCCGAGCGCTGTGCCTGTTCCCGTAATATACATTTTGCCGTCCGCAAGAATACTTATATTGCCTGACGTTCCTGACGTTAAATCTTTGTCATAAAGCATTTTCCCGATTTTTACTATTTCCGCTTTCAAATCAAAACTCCGTTTGTAACTGATGAAAAAATTATAACAGATATTATAAACCTGCTCAACAATATTTTTTATTGTAAATAATCATTCAAAACAGGCTTGAACATTTGTAAAACTTACTGTATAATTGAAATATAAGTATAAATTAAAATTTAATGTAGAGGGATAAAAATGGTAACAAATGTTTTATTTACAACACTTCGAAGTGTGGGGCTCCATAAAACCCTCTGTTTAAAGGAGTTTAGAGGTTTTACACTTGCGGAAGTGCTGATTACACTTGT
The DNA here is from genome assembly GCA_023805745.1 of Isotricha sp. YL-2021b. NCBI lineage: Eukaryota > Ciliophora > Litostomatea > Vestibuliferida > Isotrichidae > Isotricha > Isotricha sp. YL-2021b. Next base: position 2,041 of record JAJJKW010001578.1, read on the forward strand.
AATTATCGGCATTATCGCAGCCATGACCATTCCTACATTAATGAATAAAACAAATAATCAGGAATACGTTTCAAGATTAAAAAAAGCATATTCAACACTATCTCAGGCAACAACCAGAATTATTGCAGATGAAGGAATGCCGAGGGGAGATATAGGCGGCTGGGCAACATCAACTGAAAATATTTATAATTTATACAGAAAATATCTTAATAAAGCAAAAGCATGTGATAATGGTATAACAGGTTGTTTCTCGGGTACTTATACCAGAATGAACGGTGTTGTAAATTCATTGGATACCGGTGTTGACCGATACGGGCTGATTTTATCTGACGGTATTGCTTTTTTGTTTCAGGATAATGATTTTAGCATGAATTGCTCTTTAAAAGGCTGTGGTACTAATGAAAAATGTCAGCATATTTTGGTTGATGTCAATGGACCCAAAGGACCGAATATCGTCGGTCAGGATACCTTTGCTTTCAGTTTAACCGCAGACGGACTTGTTCCTTCGGGTTGTGATTATAATGTCTGCAAACCGACTGAAGCAGGTTGGGGTTGTACCTGCAAAGCACTTCGTGAAGGTGCTATAAATTACTGATAAAAAAGGAAGAAAAAATGAAAAATAAAACATACGGATTTACACTTGCGGAAGTTCTTATAACTCTTGTAATTATCGGTGTTATCGCCGCAATGACCATTCCGACTTTAATTAATAAAACTAATAACCATGAATATGTTTCAAGACTTAAAAAGACATATTCAACACTTTCGCAGGCGACAAACAGAATTATTGCCGAAGAAGGCAAACCGAGGGCTGATATAGGCGGCTGGGCTACGACAGCAGAAAATGTCTTTAATTTGTATAAAAAATATTTAAGCAACACCAAAGAATGTTTACTTACTACGGGCTGTTTTGCAGGTACTTACAGACACATGGACAATACTTCAATTGTATTGACCAATTCAACGGCAAGATATAATCTTATCTTGGCGGACGGAAGTGTTATGTCGGTATATAATAATCCTGTCAGCAGTGACTGTTCGAACAGCGGTTCTGGCACAAACAATTCCTGTCTGTCTGTACTTGTTGATGTTAACGGGGCAAAAGGTCCTAATGTTGTCGGACGGGATACGTTTTCTTTTGCACTGAAAGAAGACGGACTTTTTCCGACAGGCTGTGATTATAACAACTGTGCCCCATCTTCCGGCTGGGGCTGTACATGCAAGGTTATCAGAGAAAACGCAATGAATTATTAATTTTAGTATTCGTCAAATTTTAAAGAAGATTCTTTTACAAAATCAGTAATCTGATTTTGGAGTTCGGTACCCTGAAGTTTTTCCGCTATTGCTTTCCTTTCGCCTCTGAAAAGGGTAACGGAATAAGAATGTGCTTTGTCTTCCGAAAATACTTTTATCTGAATTTCTCGCTCATTCGGGTATTCATCAATAAGAACTGAGGGAGCGACCGACAAAATTATATCGCTGACATTCAGTTTATTATCTTCGTTTTTATAAGAGGAACAAACGGGCTCAAACTCGCCGCTGTCGGGAACAGCACCGAGTTTAACGGATTTTAAAAGTTCGTTTAAAGAATTTTTCATTATATTTTCCTGATTTTTTCAGATTTTTTATTTATTATAGACAATTCTTTTTATTCTGTAAAATCTTAAAAAAGAAAATGTCTTTTAACCGAGATTATTTCTCTTTTTAATCTCATGAGCTTTTTCGTTAATTCTGTCAAGACTTTCAAAACTTAAAATTTCGTAGTCTTTGATTTCCTGCGGAAAATCGGGGAGTTTAAATCCGCCGTCAGTTTTTCCGAGTTCGTAATCCCTTAAATATTTGTAGCAGTCAAGAATATAGTTGTCGTAAACTTTATCAAGTCCGTTTCTTTTTAGTTTATGGACAGCGTGTTCAACCGGCTCAAAATGTTTTTCAAGTTCGGCATTGTTTTTACCGATATTTTTGCCCCGTCTTATATCGTAAGGAATATGCTCAATTTCGCCGTATTTGTTCATATTATCCCCACGAATCTGGAGTTCTCCCCTTGCTCCGAAGTTGCCGTTTTCATCTTTGTAACGGATATTCATTTGGGCGGAAACATAGCCCGAAAGACTTGTCTGCTCGTCCTTTTCAATTTTTATTTCAACGCCTTTTAAACCTTTTGCCTCCAAATCTTTGTTTGCAAGTGCGTTTGCCTTTAATATTGATTTTATGTTGTCTTCCGACAGATATTTCTGTGCGTTGTTTGAGTAGTTGTGAATTTCCGTTATCTGAACTTCGTGATTTCTTATGGATTTGCATAAATTATCAACAAGTTTGTCTATTTTTTCCTGCGAAACGTCGTCCATAACAAGTCTTGTACCGACAAGGTCGTCAACAAGCGGTTTTGCCTGATTAAGATTTTCAATGTCCTTTCCGTTTAATACTTTTCTGGCAAGTTTGTCGTATGTTGATTCAAGCCCTTTTGCACGTGCCATAATATTTTCGGGTTTGACACCAAGTGCATTTGCGATTTTTACTTTTGTGTTTTCTCCGTCCTGTACCCCTTCTTTCTGTATCTGATGTGCATAATCGTATAATTGCGGTATGCTTTCCGACCACTTTTTAATATCTTCCGAATGAAGCTCCATTTTTTCAACGGTTTTATACGCACTCGCAATTTTTCTTATTCCCGATTTGTCCAAATCAGGGAAATTATTTTCTATGTAACCGAGTTTTTCATAAAATCCTTTGTCGTATATTGACAGAAAGTCCGTTAAACTTTTCAGGTTAACGTTACCCTGTTCATCTCTTTTTATAAGCTCCGATTTCAGACCGCAATTTACGATACTTTCGGCATTTACTTCTTTTAAAGAGTCTTTTCCGCTTTTTCCGAACAAACCCGTAAATTCGTCAATAACCTTTTTGTCAACCTTGTTTAAGCTGTCCATGACTTCGTTTGAAACAGCTTTTTGTTCTGTCGGGAGAGTTTTCTGAATATTTACCATTGCAAGTCCGTAACTTCCAAGAGCTGACAGAGAACTTGCCTTTGCTGTTTTTTGTTCGGAAGCGGGAATGCTTTCGGTTTTGAAGGCCTTCTTAACAGGCGTATTTAATGTAACTGAATTGAGCTTTTTAATTTCCATGTTTATTTGTAATATTTTTCGTACATAAAGATTATCGGCATATAAAATTTTTTCTTTAGAAAATTTTTTACAATGTGAAGTAATTTTTCGTAAATGTTTTCTGAAATTGACGGAAATTACATCATAATTTTAAATTCTTTTTAAAAAAGAGCGGTCATAAACCGCTCTTTCAAAATCTTTATTAACTTAATAAGTTAAGTCCGCCGCCTTTTGTAATACTTCCGAGAATGTTGGTTACTCCGCCTGCGGAACTTCCGGCACCGCCGCCAAACAAACTTCCTGCCATTGAAAGCATATTTCCTAATCCTGTCTGAGTCTGATTACCGCTCTTTTCACCTTTTTTGCTTAATACTTTTCCGAGTAAATTAAGTCCGATACTTGCAACTGCGCCCCACATAAGTTTTTCTCCTTTTCTATCTGTTCTCTACTCCTTTATAAAGTATTTTTCTAAAAAATAATTGTCTTTTCGTATATATCTTTCTTAATAAATATTAATATTTCTTTAAAACCTTTGATTTTAAAGGCTTGTAAAATAATTTATAACATTTTGAGAAACAATTTTATTTCTGAGCCAGTTTTTCGGAAATATTTACTGTCAGAGCGTTACTTACGGCAATACCTCCGTTTACGGCAGGCGAATTCATAATTGCTCCGTTAATCTGCATTACGGTTGAACTTCCTCCGTCAAGATTCATTGCGTTATAACAGCCTAAATTTTTCATTAATTTTGCCAAATCGTAAATATTTAAACCGACAGAACTTTTTGTCCTTCCGTCTATTACGGCTATAATAAAATAGCCTTCTTTTGTGTAACCGACTGCCGTTCTTGGATTTTTACCCGCAATTGAAGTAAATTTCTGTTCCTTAATATCAACATATAAATTACCGTTTTTAACGAGATAAGGGCCTCCGCTTATTATATGTCTGACATTTTCCCAGTCGGGGTTTGTTTTAATATCCAAAATAATTTGTGGTTGTTCGGCTTTCTTTAAAATCTTTTTTGGTATTTCTTTCTGTTTTAAAAATTCAGTTAATTTTTCCTGCGGTCCCGAAATTGCAAAACCGTTTTCGGGAATTTCAGTACTTTCGGAAGATGTTTTTAAAATTTTTCCGTCCGCAACAGATGCAATCATACAGTTTTTGTTCGGTACGGGTGTCTTTCTGCCCCAATTTTTGTCGTAAACAATAACGTCTGTCAAGAGCATTCTCGGAACATTAATATTGTCAACGGTTAAAATGTTTTCGCCGTAAGTCAGTTTTGCATCAAGAGAAACTCTGCCCATTTCAAAACCGTTATCGGTTATTCCGAGAGCAACTCTGTTGTAAATCGGCCCTGTGAGAATTTTTTTGTCAATCATAATTAAGCCCAGAGGAATACCGCTTTTCGGCATAAAATACGAACCGTTTACGGCAACCGTTGAGTTGTTTTTCTTTGATATTGTTCTGACCGTTGCTTTTTCAGCAAGGTTTTCTCCTGCAAGTACAGGCTGAATTTCAATATTTGAATTGATGTTCGGATTTATTTCGGCAACATTTATTTTAACCGGATAGCCGTTAATCTTCTTTGTAAATCTTATATGGACAATTCCGTCGGCAACTTTTCTGACGGGTGCGTTTCCGTATCTTTTTTTCAGAGAACTGTTCCACAACTCTTTCTGAACATTTCTGACATTCAAATCATTATTTTCAAAATTTTTTATTTCGGTGTTTGAGCTGTATTTTTCAGCATTTAGCGCTTCTGCTTGTGTTTTGCCCCAAAAGTATAAATTATCCCCTGAAAAAACAGCCGTGACAAAAATCAGGATTAATATTCGGACGGCTATTTTCCCGAACGGATAAGGGTCGTTTATAAACAGCGCGTTCATATCATTTTCGGAGAAAAAGTTCTGTTTTTTCAACAAGACTTCTTCTACTACAATTGTAACATATTTTGAAACCCTTTACAAGTCTGAATTTACATGAATTTTAAAGAAATAAAATAGTGTAAAAAAGACTATTTCTAAAACGGCATGAAAAGGATTTCTCCGAAAGGTCAAAAAAAACCGCAAATTAACAAAAGTTAACATGCGGAAATGTATTTAAAATATAAAGGAGTTACTAAATTAGAATAATTTAGCTGCTAATGGTTCTTTTTCATCAATTCGGAGAGTTTCGGTTCTGATTTTTTACTTCTGACAGTTTTTGTCTTTTGTATTTTCTTTGTTTTTCTCAGTCCCGAAAGTCCTACAAGACATGTTTGGGGTTCCATAGCGAATATACTTTTTATAATACTGCAAATAAATGTCATAATCAAGCCTTTCTTGTAAATTTCTACATAATTTAACATTTTTTTTACATTTATTACAACCATAAATCCGTAACTCAGGCTATTATAACAACAATAACTGACAATAAGAATACAGTTTTTATATGGTTTTAGTAAAAAAATTATAAAAACTGCTTGTATAAAAAATATGTTTTACATATTATAATTAAGCGAGCCCTTAATAGGAAGGTAAAAAGTTATGAATTCTATAATTGAAGATTTAAACAAAGATAAAACAGAAAGAGAATTACCGCCTCTGAACCCCGGCGATACGGTTAAAGTTTCGGTAAGAATTGTTGAAGGCAACAAAGAAAGAATACAGGCCTTTGAAGGAACAATTATCAAAAAAAGAGGAAGCGGAATAGGCAAAACAATCACCGTAAGAAAGATTTTTCAAGGTGTAGGTGTTGAACGTGTATTCCCTGTTTACTCTCCCCGTATTGAAAAAATTACCGTTATCAGAAAAGGTGATGTTAAGAGAGCAAAATTATATTATCTCCGTGAAAGAAGCGGTAAAGCTACACGTATCAGAGAAAAAATCGAAAACAAAAAATAAGATAATAATTTATTTTTAAAAAGAGTCAAAGCCATAATCACAAGCGGTTATGGCTTTTGTTATAAAAAATTCGGAGAGGACAATGTCACATATCCACTGGTATCCCGGGCATATTGCAAAAGCCGAACGGAAACTGAAAGAACAGTTAAATATAGTTGATATAATTATTGAGGTTGCGGATGCAAGAATTCCGTTGAGTTCTCTGTATCCCGATATTGAAAGGCTTACGAAGGGCAAACCGAGATTATTGCTCCTTAACAAGTCAGATATGGCTGATTTGGAAAAGACAAAATTATTTACGGATAAAATCAGACAGGAGAGAAATTGTACGGTTCTTCTTACATCTGCTTCAAATTCTTCCGATACAAACAAAATCATCAATAAGGCGGCAGATTTGAGCAAACCTTCTATTTCAAAACTTGTTCAGAAGGGACTTTTGCCAAGACCTGCGAGAGCCATGGTTATAGGCATGCCGAATGTCGGTAAATCAAGTATTATAAATAAACTTATCGGAAAATCAAAAACGAAAACAGGTGCAAAGGCAGGAATTACAAGACAGCAGCAGTGGGTGAGAATTAATCCGAGAATAGATTTGCTTGACACACCGGGGATTATTCCCGTAAAGCAGGTTGAACAGACAATTGCGGAAAAACTTGCTTTTGTTGATTCTGTCGGGGAAAATGCTTACGAAACCGAAGCTGTTGCGGAAGAATTTTTAAAACTGATGACAAGACTTTATCCCGAAAGAATTATGGAGCGGTACGGTTTTGAAGATGTCGGGCAGATAACTGTTGAAAATATTGCAATAAACAGAAAACTTATCGTTTCAGATTCGCAGCCCGATATTTTAAGAGCATCATCTGTTTTGCTGTCGGATTTTCGTGAGGGAAGACTGGGAAAACTGACCTTAGATGAACCTGTTTAATTTTGACAAAAAACTGAAAGATAACGGAACGTTTCTTGTCGGAACGGACGAGGCGGGCAGAGGTGCGGGAGCGGGCCCTGTTTTTGCGGCTGCCGTTTGTTTTAAAAACCCCGATAAAACACTAATCGGCAGGTTAAAAGACATTAACGACTCAAAACAGCTGACTCCGAAACAGAGGGAATATTTTTTTGATATTATAAAAGAAAATGCCGTATATGATATTCAGTCGGGGAGCGTGAAAGAAATAGAACGGCTGAATATATTGAAATGCACTCTTTTTTGTATGAAACGGGCATGCGAAAACGTAATAAAAAAAATCGGAGAGGAAAAATTTTTGGTTATTGTTGACGGAAATAAGACGATACCGGATTTTGACTATTCTCAGCAGTCCCTTGTTAAAGGGGACGGAAAATCTGCAACGGTTGCGGCGGCGAGTATTTTGGCAAAAGTTTGCAGGGACGGATTTATGACAGAACTTGCAAAAGAATTTCCGCAGTACCAATGGGAGCAAAACAAAGGATATTTAACTCCTGACCATCTTGAGTCGGTTGACAGATACGGTATCTGCGAACATCACAGGGCAAAATATTTTGAAAAACATTTTGCGAAACAATTGTCTTTATTTTAGAAAATTTTGTGAGAAATAATAAAGATTACGGTTCAAACGGTTGTAATATCTGCGGAAATTGTTTATAATAAATATATAAAATATGAATTATAATTTGAGGAGAGAAATGGCTTTAAATAATTGTTTATTAATGGTTTCCGAAAGAGTATTCTTTAAAACACATAAGTTGAAAGCTTTTACACTTGCGGAAGTTCTGATTACATTGGTTATTATCGGAGTTATAGCGGCAATGACAATTCCTACTTTGATGAATAAAACAGATAACCACGAATACGTTTCAAAACTGAAAAAGGCTTATTCAGTGATGTCTGCTGCCACAAATTCTCTTATAGCGGAACAGGGAAGTCCGAATGCCTCTTTGGGAGGGTGGTCATCTTCGACGGAATCACTTCTTAATGCATATAAAAGTAAACTTGCACATACAGATGAATGTATCGGTTCATCTTGCATAGGCAGTTACAAAACTCTGACAAATGCAAATAAATCCCTATCTTCTGTTAATCCTTCCAAACTGGTTTTAAATGACGGTTCTTTTGTATATTTTTATATGTATGATAATAATCTGACCTGCAGCAGAAGTTCTAACGGTACAACTAATTATTGCGGCGGGGTTATGATTGATATTAACGGTGAAAAGAAACCCAATAAAATAGGACGAGATTTGTTTTATTTTGCTATAAAAGAAAACGGATTGTTTCCGTTTGGCTGCGACAGCGACGGTTACTGCAACGGACCGAACAGCACAGTCGGTTATGGCTGTTCCTGCAAGGTTATTAGAGAAAATGCAATGAATTACTGATAAAAAAGGGAAAAATATGAAAAATATAAAATACGGATTTACACTTGCGGAAGTTCTTATAACACTTGTGATTATTGGTGTAATTGCGGCAATGACAATTCCGACGCTGATGAATAACACAAACAAACAGGAATACGTTTCAAAACTGAAAAAGACATATTCAACTCTTGCGCAGGCAACCCAAAAAATTATAGCTGACGAAGGAATGCCGAGAGGCGATATGGGCGGTTGGGCTACATCGACGGAAGCAGTTTTTAATATGTACAAAAAATATCTGAGTAATGCAAAAGTATGCGGAATAGACACTAACGGTTGTTTTGAAGGAACCTATAAAAAAATGGATAATACAACAGGTACTTATGATGCAGACAGATATACTCTTGTTTTGTCAGACGGTACTGAAATATCAATGAGTGATAATGATTTTAGTTTAGACTGTTCTTTGAGAGCTTCGGGTTCTAATGATATTTGTCAACATATATTAGTTGATATAAATGGTGCAAAAAAACCTAATGCTGTTGGTTATGACACATTCGGATTTTCTTTAAAATCAGACAAACTTGTTCCGTCAGGTTGTGATTACGATGGAAAATGTATCGGTTCGACAGGCTGGGGCTGTGCCTGCAAGGTTTTGCGTGAAGGTGCCATAAATTATTAGCATAATGAATAATCAGTTTTATATTATTTTTTCTGTGTATTAATTTTAATACATAGACTTTAATGTTTTATGATGTTAATATGATTTTGTGCAGGTTAAAAGGTACGGTTTGTGATAATTTCAGACAATGACAGCAATAAAGAAACAAAAAAGGCACTTTGCAAATCGCAGAAACTTTCGCCTGAAATTACCGATTTTGACATGACTTTTGAAAATTCAATAAGACCGAAAACTTTTGATAATTATATCGGTCAGACGAATTTGAAGAACATGCTCAAAATTTCCATTGAAGCGGCAAAAAAAAGAGAGATACCGCTTGACCATCTTCTTTTTTACGGACCTCCGGGGCTCGGAAAAACAACGCTTGCCTGTGTAATCGCAAATGAAACGGGTTCTGAAATAAAAATTACGTCAGCCCCTGCGCTTGAACGCCCGAGAGATATTATCGGCATTCTGATGTCTTTGAAAGCAGGTGAAATCCTTTTTATTGATGAAATTCACAGACTTAACAAAGTTGCGGAAGAAATACTTTATCCTGCTATGGAAGATTTTTATCTTGATATGAATACGGGTAAGGGTCAGTCCTTAAAGACTTTGCGTGTGCCCGTTCCGAAATTTACCCTGATAGGTGCAACAACAAAGGCAGGAGCCCTTTCGGGACCTTTGAGGGACAGATTCGGGATTATTCACAGACTTGAATTTTATTCTCAGGAAGAATTAACAGCTGTTGTAAAAAGAACCGCATCAATTCTGGATATAAAAATAACCGATAACGGAGCAAAAGCTGTTGCAAAATGTTCAAGAGGTACTCCGAGAATTGCAAACAGGCTTGTAAAAAGGGTTGCTGACTATGCTATCGTAAAATATGACGGTGCGGTAAACGAAAAAGTTGCAAATGAGGCTTTAAATTCCCTGAATATTGACAGATACGGGCTTGATAATACAGACAAATCCATGCTTAAACTTATAGCTGAGAAGTACGGCGGAGGCCCTGTCGGAATTGAAACAATAGCCGCCGCTCTCGGCGAAGATGTCCGTACAATAGAAGAAGTTTACGAACCGTTTCTTCTTCAGGAAGGGTTTATCCAAAGGACTCCGAGGGGCAGAAAAATAACTTCTTATGCGGTTAAAGCTCTCGGACTGAAATCCGACAACCTTCAGCAGTCCCTGTTTGATTAGCTTAAATGCGAAAATTTTCAGTATTTTGTGTTTTATAGGACTTTTTGATTAAAAAAGTTATAAATTTTTTTAAAATTTTATTTATAATTTCAAAAAATATTTGAAGATATGCTATGTGCATGGCATTATATATGTATTATGATTAAAAGTTTTTTTGAAGGACACCCAAAAGGTTTATTTTTACTGTTTTCGGTTGAAATGTGGGAAAGATTTTCCTACTACGGTATGCGTGCTTTGCTCGTTTTATATCTTGTTCAGTATCTGTTTCAGGGAATGGACGGCAAACTTGCAACGCAGTATGCGGGAAATATTTACGGCTGGTACACAGGTTTGGTTTATCTGACACCGCTCGTCGGAGGTTATCTTGCCGACAGATTTCTGGGTCAGAGAAAATGTATTTCAATAGGTGCACTTTTGATGGCTGTCGGTCTGTTTACTCTTTCCGTAAGCGGCTTTGAATGTTTCAGAAGTGTTGCCGTAATATTATTTACGTTCGCTCTGCTGATGATGATAATTGCAAACGGATTTTTCAAATCAAATATAAGTACAATTGTCGGCATGCTGTACGGTGATGACAAACAGAAAAGAGATGCGGGCTTTACAATATTTTATATGGGAATAAACCTCGGTGCGTTTTTCTCGCCGCTTATCTGCGGAACTCTGGCGCATTATTTCGGTTTCAGATACGGATTTATGGCGGCAGGTTTCGGAATTATTTTCGGATATATTACTTACAAGCTCGGTGAAAAGAAACTTCTCGGCGAATACGGTTTAAGACCTTATGCCGAAATAAACGCTTCCGAAAATGATGCTGATAAAAAGGTTAAAAATACTTTAACACTCCACGAAAAAAGAAGAATATGGTCTTTGTTTATTCTCATGGTATTTTCAATTTTCTTCTGGATTTGTTACGAACAGGCAGGCTGTTCATTTACGCTCTTTGCGGAAGAATCAACCCAAAGACAAATCGGTAACTTTACAATACCGACGGGCTGGTTCCAGTCTTTAAATCCCCTGTTTATTATTGTAATAGCACCTTTAATGTCATGCTTCTGGAGCTATCTTGCAAAAAACAGAAAAGAACCGACATCTGTTGTTAAATTCTGTATAGCTTTGGGCTTAATCAGCGTTTCGGCATTAATTATGGCAACAGCGGCTCATTTTGCAAACGGAAATCCCGTTTCTCCGCTTTGGCTTGTATTTACATATTTAACGGCAACTTTGGCTGAATTATGTATATCACCTATCGGGCTTTCGCTTGTTACAAAACTTGCTCCGGCACAGTTTGCGTCCATGCTTATGGGAACATGGTTCCTTTCAAGTTTCTTTGGTAATCTTGCGGCAGGTGTATTTGCAGGATTTTACAACAATATTTCGCATACCATGTTCTTCCTGATTCTCGCATCGGCGGCTATCGTTATAGCTTGTATTCTTGCGGCTATAATACCTGTTCTGAAACTCTGGATGGGCAAAAATTAGTTTTGGTTACAAAATATAACAACATTTCTCATTCTTTCAAATACAGCTATAATATTATTACAGTTAAATTTGAAAGGTTAATATATGGCTGCAAAAGAAAAAGAAAAACAAGAAACGGTTGATGTTACCGAACAGAAAAATAAAGCCTTAACAATGGCTATTGAAAAAATTGAGAAGGATTTCGGCAAAGGTTCAATTATGAAACTCGGCGACAGACCTTCCGTAGCAACGGACAGCATTCCGACAGGTGCTTTATCACTTGACGTTGCATTGGGTGTAGGCGGAATTCCCAGAGGACGTGTAGTTGAAATTTACGGTCCTGAAAGCAGCGGTAAAACTACGCTTGCACAGCATGTTGTTGCTGAATGTCAAAAAAAAGGCGGAATTGCCGCATTTATTGATGCCGAACATGCTCTTGACCCCGAATATGCAAAAAATTTGGGTGTAAATATTGATGAACTTTTGATTTCACAGCCCGATACAGGTGAACAGGCTCTTGAAATAACAGAAGAACTTGTCCGTTCTGCCGCTGTTGATATTATTGTCGTTGACTCGGTTGCGGCACTTGTTCCGAAAGAAGAAATTGAAGGCGATATGGAAGACAAACAGATGGGCCTTCAGGCACGTCTTATGTCAAAAGCATTGAGAAAACTGACAAGTATTGTTTCAAAAACAAATACAACGGTTATTTTTATCAACCAGCTGCGTCAGAAAATCGGTGTTTTCTACGGAAGTCCCGAAACAACAACAGGCGGTACGGCTCTTAAATATTATTCAAGCGTCCGTCTTGATATAAGAAAAATTGAAACTATTAAAAAAGATGACAAAGAAGTTGCAAACAGAGTTCGTGTAAAAGTTGTTAAAAACAAAGTTGCACCTCCGTTCAGAACCGCAGAATTTGATATTGTTTTCGGAAAAGGTATCTCCAAAATCGGCTGTATTCTTGATATGGCTGTAAACTTCGATATCGTTAACAAAGCCTGTGCATGGTTCAGCTATAACGAAGAAAAAATCGGTCAGGGACGTGATAAAGCAAAAGAATACCTTGAAGCTCACGAAGATACCCTCAAAGAAATCGAAGAAAAAGTAAGACAAAAACTTCTTGAAAGATAATCTTAATATTTGTTAACAATTCAGATACATTGCTAAAGTTTTTTAATCACTCAGCCGATACATATATTACGGATAAAGGAAATTAAAGGAGATTAGTATATGGATTTGAACTTAAATCTTTTGCATAGTGAGGTCGAAACAGGCTTAAGCGAAATGCTTGACAAATATATGGGCTATGTTGAAAATACTCTTTTGCAAAAAGATTTATTGAAAAATATGGAGATGATTTCGTCTTCATCGTCTATATCATCTTTATCCTCAATGTCGTCGATTTCATCTTTAAGATAGTTTTGTTTATCGTTATTAAGTAAAAAAGGAGCTCTGAGGAAGCTCCTTTTTCAGTTGTAAAAAATAATTATAAATTTTCTTTTATTTTTTTAAGCCGTTTTATTGCCTGATGAATGTCAATATTCTTCAGTCCTTTCAGCTTTTCTTCAGGAAAATTCCACCATTCTGTTGACTGAAGTTCGTCGGCAGTTTCTTTATCAAAACGGTATTTAATCAGTTTTGCGGGAACGCCGCCGACAATGGCATAAGGTTCAACATCTTTCGTAACTATTGCTCCGGAAGCTATAACCGCTCCGTTTCCGACAGTTACTCCTTTTTTGATTATGGCTTTTGTACCTATCCAGACGTCATGCCCAATTATTGTTTTGGTTTCTTTCCCCGGGTAATTAAGCACATCATAACTTATCGGGTGAGTAGAAAAGTTATGAATAGGGTGTTCTGATGCGGCAATAACAACATCGTTTGCTATTGAACAATACCTGCCGATTTCGGTGTAATCGTCAATAAATATGTTCTTGCGGAGATAAGTTCTCCTGCCGATTTTGATATTGCTCATCAAAACTACGCTTTTATCGATTAATACATCTTCTTCGTAGTAATTTGAAGCGTTAAGTGGATATGCTGTTCCGAAAAGTTTATTTGATAATCTTTTGATTTCTCTTTTCAGTTTTTCGGAAAAGTTCATTTTGCAAATTCCGCCTGTCTGTCAAGAATTGCCTGAATCCAGTCCTGATTGTTCAGATACCAGTCAATTGTGATTTTGATACCTTCTTCAAATGTCAAAGACGGTTTCCAGCCGAGTTCAGACGTGATTTTGTCGTTGCTTATCGCATATCTTCTGTCATGACCGAGTCTGTCCTGAACGTATTTAATTGAACTTTCATCTTTACCCATTGCGGAAAGAATGAGTTTTGTAATTTCCATGTTTGTTTTTTCGTTATGACCGCCGATATTGTAAACTTCGCCGACTTTACCCTTGTGAAGAACAACGTCTATTGCTTCGCAGTGGTCGTAAACGTAGAGCCAGTCTCTTACATTCAGTCCGTCGCCGTAAACAGGAACTTTTTCACCTTTTAAGAGAAGTGAAATAAAGTACGGTATTAATTTTTCGGGATACTGATAAGGACCGTAGTTATTTGAACATCTTGTGTTTAAAGTCGGCATGCCGTAAGTTTCGTGATATGCTCTGACAAGCATGTCGGCACTTGCTTTTGATGCGGAATAAGGTGAATTAGGAGATAATGGTGTTGTTTCGTAGAAATAACCCGTTGCTCCCAAAGACCCGTAAACTTCATCTGTTGATACCTGCAAATATCTGTCAATTCCGAATTTTTTTGCGTTCTGAAGAAGGTTTAATGTTCCTTTTACGTTTGTATCAATAAAAATTTCCGGACCTGTGATAGAACGGTCAACATGGCTTTCTGCGGCAAAGTTAACAATGGTATCAACTTCGGGCATTAAGTCCGCAACAAGATTTTTGTCGCAAATATCACCATGAACAAATTTGTAATTCGGATTATCTTTTACATCGTCAAGATTTGCGATGTTTCCTGCATAAGTGAGTGCATCAAGGTTAATTACTTTATAATCGGGATATTTCTTTAAAATATGTCTGATAAAACAGTTTCCGATAAAACCTGCGCCGCCTGTAACCAATAATTTTTTCATTTTATTCTTCCTTTATTTAAAAATCTTATAAACACCTATTTCACCTTTGACAATACTTGCTTCTTCGGGAATTAAGGGTAATTTTTGTCCGTTCGGATTTTCAAGAACTTCCGGACGTTTGATAAAGCATGTTGAAATACGGAGTTGTGAGGCATTCATTCTCAAAGCTCTTATTTTTGCTTTTTCGTTACCGTTCATACCTGCATAGGCACTTCCCGACAAATCACCCCAAACGGTTATATCTCCCGATGCGGAAATTTCGCTTCCTTCATGACAATCGCCTATTATTACAAGGTTTCCGTCAAAGGATATTACCTGTCCCGTACAAATATTCTGTTTTAAATATTTTGTAGGAAATGATTCAAGTTCAAAATCAAATTTTGTATATTCTCTTTCTTCGGCAGCTGCGGATTCTCTGAAAGAAATAAATTTTTCTTCTTTCAGTCCCGTACTTTCAAAAACATCTTCAAGTTTCTTTTCTGTGCCGTAGATAAGGGTTAATTCTTCCTGTATAACGCTGCTTTCAGGAATCGGTGCCTGTTCGTTCGGTCCGCTGTAATTTTTAACAACAATTTCTTCTTCCTGCTGCGGTTCATTCTGATTTTCATCTGATTCATAATTTTCTGATGAGTCAGAATGGTTATTTTCTGTATTATCTGTATAAATTTCTTCTGTCTGAACAGTTTCCTCTGTCTGAACAGTTTCATATTGTTGGTTATTTTCCGCTTCGCTGCAGATATTGTCTGAATTAGAGTCATTTTCTGTTTCATAAGTTTGTATTTCGTTATTTTCAGACTGCGTATTTTCGTTTTCGTGATATTCATTTGTATTTTCATAATACGGAGTTTCTGTATTTTCGGACGGAATATCTCCGTTTTCGGAATTTTCACTTACATACTGTTCTGAAATCTGCTGGTCTTCGGATTGTTCGGGTTCGTCAGGCGTTTCATTTTCTTCTTTGTTTTCCGTTGCGGCAATCTCGTTTATAAACGCTGTTTCCGTCGGAACCATATCTGATGAATTTTCGTAAACAATACCTGATGCAAGTGCAGATGCTCTTGTTATTTCGGAAGTTCCGTCAAGGACTACAAGAGATGAATTTATGCTCATAATTAGCGAGTTTATACTCATTAATTGTGCCTGATTAAGGTCTATTCCTCCGATTTTTATTTTAATTCTTCTGTTTTTTGCCTGTTCATTGTCAAGCACCGAAGTTAAATCGTAAACCAATTCGGAAGGTGAGTTCAGATAACTCATGTCTATTAAATATAAATCATCACTGTAACTGAATTCTTGCACCATATTATTACCCTGTAACTCTACACTGTTAAATTATAACATAATATTTTTTTATATACATTTTGTAAATTTTTTTTTATTTAAACCTTAAAATTTGTCCTTATAAAAAAAATAAGTAATAATATTCTTATGGAAAGAGCAGGTTTTATGAAAAAGAATTTATTAATCTTATTTGCATTATGCTTTTCGGCAGCTCCGTCTTTTTCGGAATATTATGAGATAATACCTTCAGGTACATCTTATACTTACAGCAGTTATAATACCGCCAAAAAAGAAACAGCCGATATTTTTCAGAATGCGGACGCAAAGGAACAAACTGTTTCTGAATCTGATACAAAAAAAAGTTTTGTTATGACAAAAGAATTAAAAAACGAATACAAAGATATTACAAAATCGGAAAAACTTATTGAGGCGGCAGAATTATTAAAAAATTCCGCAGGTTCGTTTTCGTATAATTCAATTCACGGAACAAACCCGACAAAATCAAAAATCAAACTGGTTTTTGCCGATATGAAAAAAAACAAAGAACACGCAAATGCCGATGCTTACGGTGAATTCAGCGGAAGTAAATATATTATTTATGTAAATTCCGATTTTGAAAAATCACCTGCCGGAGCAATAGCACCGCTTTTGGCAAGAGAAGGACTCGTCAGCAAAGACAAAACCGAATCCGATATAGAAACGGCAAAACAGCTGCAAATAGCTGTTTGGGTTCAGCTGTGCGAAAAAATTGCAGGACTTGAATCTAAAAATGATTTACTGGTCAGAAAACAAAATATGTTAAAATCCGGTGCAAATCCTGATGATTACGACGTTTTTCTGAAACAGAAAAATGATAAAATGCATTCAAAAATATCAAAAGCGGATAAACCTCCGAAAAAACTCAAGGGGAAACCTGTTCAGAAAGATTTTGATGCCGATTATCAGAAAGAAAGCGAGAAAATAGCCGCTGATATTATGAGCTTTGATGCGAAAGAATTTCAGAGAAAATACAAAAAAATAACAAAAGAGGACAGAATTATAGAGGCGCTTGAACTTCTCAAAAATACTGTCGGAAAATTCTCTTATGATGCGATTTTGCAAAAAAATCTTACACATAAACCTATGGTAATAAAATTCAAAGAATTATCTGAAATAAATCCCCAATATGCTTCGTTTGATGCTCTTGGCTGGCGTCAGGCGGGGAAACTTAATATCTATATTAACGCAAAACATGCTGATGCACCTGCTGCCGCTCTTGCCGCAATTCTTGCTCATGAGGCACTTCATCAGGACGAATTTGATTCTCTGAATGAAGAAACTTATGCATGGACAATGGAGGCATCTGTCTGGACACAGCTCTGCGACCAGCAGCCGAACGTTTCAAAAATTAATCATCCTCTTGTTACAAGAGAAAACATGCTCAAACAATTGTTTGAAAAAGGAAATTATTCTTCCAAATACATTAAAAAATCCGTATTCTCAAATCCGAGTTATTCAAAACTTCCCGTCCGTTCACCAGGTTTTGAAGAAGATTTGTAATAAAATTTCCATAACAAAAGAAAAACGGCACTTGTGCCGTTTTTTCAGTATTTGAAGTGTGTGTTTCGTGTAAGATAATAAGTAAGGAAGAATTTATTTTTAAAACAGAATTATGCAAATGTTTTGAAAGTTGATTCAACGTTTTTGTTGATAACTTTAGAAACAGCGTCCATTTCTGTCTGAACTGCTTCCTGTTCGGTATCAAGCTGTTTCAGACGAAGTTCAAGTGTTTTGTCCTGTTGCTGAATTGTTTCGGTTTTTGCGTTAATAGCCGCAATTGTTTTTTCATATTCGTTGTATTCTTTTTGATAATCATTCATTGCCAAATCGTAAGCAGTTGAATCCTGTTTTGTTGTGGTTGAAACAGAGATTGGTTCTTCGCTCAGTTCGGGAATGGTTATACTTTCATATTCACCTGCCTGATTGTATTTCAGCGATGCATTGTTGCTTACCATATTGTAAGTTACCTGATTGGCAAAATATTGGTATGTTTTTGCATCAGAATCCGCACCAATCTGATAATAATAGTTTTTATTTGATGTCATCATTTTTATCTGTTCGTTATCATCGTACTTGTCGCCCAAAAACTTTTTAAAATCGGGATATTGTGCCAAAGTTGAGATTTGTGCATTTGAAAAATCAATACCTGTCATTGAATCAAGTTCTTTAAAGTTTGCAACCGTTGCGTCATAAGTCAGACCGACAGAATATGTGCCGTTTGAGTTTCTGACAGGAAGTGCCGACATAGTATATGTAACATCATTGTATTTGAATGAATATTCGGTTGTATAATAGTTTATAATATCAGGAGGAGTCGGAACTTTGAGGTTCGTTAACTGAGAATAAAGGCTTGCTGATTCGTTAGCCAAAGCAGTTCTTTGTTGGTTGACCTGTTGTCCTTCGTATTCAACGTTGGACTTTCTTGCCGTCAAACCTAAAAATCTTGCCTGTGATGCTGCTAATCCCATTTTTAGAGTTCCTTACCTGATCTTTCTTACCTTACTCCCATGTATTCGGCTTCACTTAATTATTTCTTTAATTTTTTATTTGAATTTTTCAAAATATTGTTACTTTTCTTTACAATTTGTTTTTTATGCAATAAAAAATCCGCAAAATTTTGAAATTCATTTGCGGATTTATAAAATATATTAATTATGATATTTTATTCTATTACTTTTATCCAGCCTTCGGGTGCTTCAATTTTGCCCATCTGAATGCCTGTTAAAGTATCATAGAGCTTTTGTGTAATTTCGCCCGAACCGTCTTTGTAATTATATTCAACAACTTCATCGTGATTTACGATTTTTCCGACGGGGGACAATACAGCCGCCGTACCGCACAGAGCACATTCTTTGAAGTCTTTTATTTCTTTGTAGGGAATTACTCTTTCTTCAACTTCAAGTCCGAGATAATGCTCTGCAACATATACGAGGGAACGTCTTGTTATTGAGGGAAGAATTGAAGATGATTTCGGTGTTACCAGTTTGTTGTCTTTTGTAATGAAGATAACGTTTGCACCGCCTGTTTCTTCAATATTTGTTCTTGTTGCGGAGTCAAGGTAAATATTTTCGCTGTAACCCTGATTATGTGCATCAACTATTGCGTGCAGGCTCATTGCATAGTTTAAACCTGCTTTGACATGTCCTGTTCCTCTGGGGGCAGCTCTGTCAAAATCCGGAACTCTTATTGTAATAGCCTGTTTGTTTCCTTTGAAATAAGGTCCTACCGGGGTTGTAAATATTCTGAACTGATATTCGTTTGCCGGTTTTACACCGATTATTGTGTCCGAGCCAAACATATACGGTCGTATATATAAAGTTGCTCCTGTTCCGTAGGGCGGAACATAATCTTCATTTGCTTTAACCGTTTTTACGACAGCTTCAATAAATTTATCTTCGGGATAAACGGGCATTTCAAGTCTTGCCGCCGACTGAGCCATTCTCTGTGCATTCAGGTCAGGTCTGAAACAGACGGTTTTGCCGTCAACCGTTGTATATGCTTTTAATCCTTCAAAACAGGTTTGGGCGTACTGAAGAACACAGGCACATTCGCTCATTGTTATCATATCGTCGGTTATCAGACCGCCTTCGTCCCATTTCCCATTTTTATAATTTGAAACAAATCGGTAGTCCGTTTTTATATATCCGAAAGATAAATTTTGCCAGTCTATATCTTTTTTCATATTTTTCTCCGTTAATTTATATCCTTTAATTATACAAAAAAGGCAGAGAAGAACTCTGCCTTTTAAGAACTGATTTTTAAACTAATTTTGTTCGGCAGTTTCTTCTTCAGATATTATTTCTTCTTTTATAATTTCAGAAGCAACAACTCTGACGGGAACTTCAGCCGTTACTTTTGAAGTAAGTTTGATTTTCATTGTAAAGCTGCCGAGTTTGTTAAGAGGTGCATCAAGAGTGATATTTTTTCTGTCAACTTCGATACCTGTTTTTGCAAGAATTTCTTCTGCGAGTCTTTTTGTTGTAACGGCACCGAATAATTTTCCGCTTTCACCTGCTTTTGCTGAAATTTCAATAACTTCAACAGCATTAAGTTTTTCGCATGTTGCAAGAGCTTCAGCATGAAGTTTTTCCTGCTTAGCTTTAATTCTTGCAAGATTTTGTTCTCTGTTTTTAATTGCTCCTGCTGTTGCTTTTGTTGCGAGATTTTGCGGGAACAGGAAATTTCTTGCATATCCGTCTTTAACTTTAACGATATCGCCTGCTTCACCGATATTTTGAACTTCTTTGGTTAAAATAACTTCCATATATTTCTCCTTTTTTATTTGTTTGAGATAAGTAAATCATATTAAAAATATAAAAAAAAGTCTATTTAAAATTTTTAACTGTAACAATTTTTTTATTTTAATATTTATGAGTTGTATTTATTTTGAGCATGCTGAATACCGTCTGACAGGTAAAATTCAAAGGCTTCAACCGATTTTTCAATTGTATTTTTAAGCAGTTCAAGATTTTCTTTTTCAAAGTTTGCGAGAACAAAACTTTCGGATTTCATAAATTTAGGCTGGGGGCCTATTCCGATTTTGAGCCTGTTAAACGCATCACTACCCGTTTCAAGAATTACTGATTTAACTCCGTTGTGTCCGCCGTCAGAACCTTTAGCCCTGAATCTTATTGTCCCTAGATTTAAAGAAATATCATCAAAAACGACAAACAAATCGTTTACATTTATTTTGTAGAAATTCATAATTTTTCTGACTGCCTGCCCCGAAAGATTCATATAAGTCTGGGGTTTTGCAATAAGAACATCGGTATCTGAAATGTTTGCCTTGGCAATTTCCGCATCAAACTTTGAATTCAGGGAGAATGAAAAAGAATATTTTTCTGCAATTCTGTCTGCAAACATAAAGCCGATATTATGTCTTGTCATTTTGTATTTATTTCCGGGGTTTCCGAGTGTAACAAGTAATTTCATAATTTATCCGAGCCGAGCTTATAACCAACATATTAATCTTTTTACTAACAACAGGCAGACGATTATAAAAACGTGAGAATGTTGTTAATTATTAATGATATTAACCTGTAAAAGATTAATATCAAGTGAAAATTATTACAGGAGAATAATATGGTAACTAAAAATAAACAACCGGAAAAATTAAAAAGCAGTAAAAAACTGGCTGATTTTTTGGAAAATACGGGTCTGCACAAAAAAGATTTTTCTCAGATGGTAGGTGTAACTCTTTCTTATGTTTACAACTTAATTGATGAAAGTATTCCGTTTTCAACGAGAAGTACGACGCTTGAAAGAATTGCGACGGTTATGGATATCAATCCCGAGGATTTTCCCGAATACAGAATTCCACAGGAACCCGTAATTATTGATGATACGATAGAATTTCTCAAAGAAAAACAACATTCAAGAGGTTTATCAACGGTTCAGTTTTTAAAGGCATTTCCCCGTAAAAAGCGTATTGAAATAGTTGATATTATGCGGGGTGCCCTTCCTATTCCGACAGACTGGAACGAATTAAAAATGATAGGAAACGTCCTTGAAATAAGTAATTCCGAACTTTATCCCTATTGGGAAAAACGAATCAGAGATGTTTTAAAAACATCAGGCATGAATCTTCGGGAAAATTCTGAGCTTGTCGATTCTATGTTTGAATGTGCCAAAAATTACATTAATACATCTGTGAATTAAATTTTTACGTCAGTTACATCAACTTTAATGTTTTTTGGTGCCGACAGAAAGCCCTTATCGTAATCAATTTTTATAACCTGATATTTTCCGCTTCCGCTTGAAGCTGACCTTGCTCCGAGTGCCGAGGCGGAAATATGGTATATTCCCCTTTCGTCAAGAGTTATTTTTTCATGGTGAAAATGTCCTGACGCAATGAAAACAACATTATTATGCTTTTGAAGCATATTGTTGAAATTTTCTGTATCAAGCGTATCGTGAGATACGTTGTCGGTAGGTGAAATCAGCGGAAAATGCTGAAAAAGAAAGACCATTGAGTGTTTTTTAAATTTCAGAAATTTGTTGACTTCCGCAACCAATTCAGGAACATATCGTCCGTGCTTTCCCGGAACAACATAAGATGAACCGTCAAGAATAAGTCCGTAAGCACCCGGACCCGCTTTAAAATAAAAAGACGTATCTTCTTTATGCTGTCTGCGGTTTATTGAGTGAACGTATTCCGAATAATCTTCTTTTGCAATTCCGCCTGCCGCATAGGAATCGTGATTTCCGAAAACAAGATAATACGGAACTTTGAGGTTTTTTGCAATATTCATAAATGAAACAAGACTGTCCATGTTGGATTTATCAATGTTGTCGCCCAAAAATACGACAAATTTGATGTTCTTGTTGCGGTTAACCGAATCAACCGTAAAAATAAGATTTTTTTCGGAATCCGTAAATGTATCGGCTGATTTTGAAGGTTTAAGGTGAGTATCTGCAATTACGGCACATTCTATTGTTTTTGAAAAAGAAGGGGCAGACAAAAGCAGAAACGTTGTTAAAAATATAAAAAATTTTTTCATAAGATGTTACCGTTTAAAATTCTGTCATCAATGTAACGCTGTATCAAAAGAGCCTGTGCAAGTTCATCTTTTGTTATGATTTTCAGTACGACAAATAACACTCCGAGAGGAACTCTCTGAAATCTTTGTGCGTCAAGTGCCATAGAAAGATGCAGTAAATTGATTTTTTTGCACGAAATTAATATTTCCCCGATTTTCAGGTGTTCGGAAATATCATTCCAGTCTTCAAATTTATACAAATCTTTAATCATATTCCTATTATATCAAAAACAATTCAAATTGATTTATTTCCTTAAACAAATCAATTTTTAAAATATTTTAAATAAAATTAATTGCAAATTAATATTTTTATGATAATATGAATATGTTGATTTAATCAGACATGTTAAATTAACGGCAGAAAAAATAACTTATGCGTCCGTAGCTCAGCCGGATAGAGCATCTGCCTTCTAAGCAGAGGGTCGTGCGTTCGAATCGCACCGGGCGTAAATTAAAGGAGAGAGGTAAGTTCTTTCTCCTTTGTTTTTATTTCATACACATATAGCAGTTTTAATTAAAAGAAGATGAAAAAAGTAACAATTGTTTTACTGATTAACGTGGTGCTCATTGTAATAATAGTAGCCAAAATGAGCTCCTACTGGGAGAGTGTTTACCGTGTTTACACCAGAGGAATAAGAGTTGCTCCCGAAGTTAACATTGAAATTAATACTTCTGATTATGATACGGAAGAACCTCCAAAGGATTTGATTATAGAGAATACTGATGAAATTTACCAAAAATTCTGCGGTGAAGAAAGAATAAAATTCGGGGAACAGTATAACAAACGTCCGATAGTTGTTTTGGGGTGCTCTTATGCATACGGGCATGGGCTGGAAAGGAATGAAACTTTTCCTTATCTGCTCTCAGAAATAACAAAAAGACCTGTATTCAGTTACGCAACCTGCGGAAGCAATATTCTGGATAATTTCACGAGACTTTACGATGATTTGAATTCCGAAAACGGAGAATTAATCAGAAATTCGGAGTATTTTATTTATGTTTATATGCATGACCATATAACAAGGTATCTTGAACCTACACGTTTTGATATAAATATGTTTTTTGATGAGCTGTTTGATTATAATCCCTTTGAAAAACTTCTCTCAAAAGTATTTTTGTTCAAATACATAATTATCAAGTTAAAGATAAAAGAAATTTTAAATGAATATCCGAAAAATGAGAAAAGTATTGCTTTCTTAAAACATGTTATAAAAATTTCACACGAAAGAATTAAAAAAATAGCTCCTGATTCAAAATTTATAATATTACTTTATGACGAAAAATTTGATGTAAATTATCCTCCGAACGATTTGAAATATCATACGGATATTCAGTATTCACCGTTCTGGAAGGAATTTGAAAAAGACGGTATATCTGTTGTTTATACAAAAGATTTGGTTGGCTTTAAATTTGACAAAAATTACAAACTCAGGCATGATATAGCTGACTGGCACCCGAACAGCAGGGTCTGGAAACTTGTTACTCCGCTTTTTGCCGAAAAATATATTAAACCCTGAAAAATATCAGTTGTGAAAGAATGAAAATATGAACGAACAAAATAACGGATTAAATCTTGTATATACTCTTGAAGGTAAAATTTATATAAATCTTACCAATTTATGCCCAAACAGATGTGTTTTTTGCATAAGAAATTTATCTGACGAAGTTGAGGGAAAAAATCTCTGGCTCAAAGATGAAAAAATTGACTCATCAGATGTTATTGACCAGTTTGAAGAAGTAATAAGCGAAAATCCCGATGCGAAAGAGGTTGTGTACTGCGGATTTGGCGAACCCCTCTTAAAGCCCGAAATACTTTTTCAGACGGCTAAATATATTAAAGAATATTATCCCGAAATAAAAATCCGTATAAATACAAACGGACAGGGAAATTTAATATCAAAAAGGAATTTAATCCCCGAAATAAAAGAGTGTATTGATTCTGTTTCTGTCAGTCTGAATGCCGAAAATATAGAAAAATACAACAGATATTCAAAACCTTCCGACCCGGAAAATGCTTATGAGGCGGTAAAAAAATTCATAAAAGAATGTTCTTCTTCGGGAATTGAAACTGTTGCGACGGTTGTTTCGGGTTTCCCCGAATGTGATGTTGATATTGCCGAATGCGAAAAAATATCTCATAATCTCGGTGCGAAATTCCGAGTTCGTGAGTGGCTTCCCAAAGGTTATTAAATCTTAATTTTTCTTATTTTTTTCTTGTTATTCAATATTGTTTGTGCCAAAATTTATGGTGTAAGGAATATATAATTTTGGACTTTTAATATAAGAAGAAAGGTAAGAAAATGACAGAACAACTTTTAGACAAAATTATGAAGCCGAAATCAATTGCTGTTGTCGGTGCATCAACAAAAGAACACACAATCGGTTCCGACATCATGAAAAGATTACAGGAATACAAATTTACGGGCAAAATTTATCCTATCAACCCGAAAGGCGGAATTATAGAAGGACTTCAGGCTTATACAACAGTTAATGAAGTTCCCGGAGATATTGATCTGGCAATTATCGTTGTTAACTCAAAATTCGTTTTGACAACAATTGACCAATGCCACGAAAAAGGTATCAAAGGTTTATGTGTTATTACAGCCGGTTTCAAAGAAACAGGCAAAGAAGGTGCAGAACTTGAAAGACAGTTGCTTGAAAAAGTTCACGCATACGGTATGAGATGTGTAGGACCTAACTGCCTCGGCGTTGTTAACACAGAACCTTCAGTAAGAATGGACGGCTGTTTCGCAGAAAGCCTTCCCGAAAGAGGACACATCGGTTTTGTTTCTCAGTCAGGAGCTTTAGGCGGCGGTATCCTTAACATATTAAAAGATTTAAATCTCGGCTTTGCACAATTCATTTCTATTGGTAATCAGGCAGACGTTAACGCAGAAACAGCACTCGAATACTGGGAACACGATAACGATGTCGAACAAATTCTTCTTTATATGGAATCTATCCAAAATCCTGCAAACTTCAGAAAACTTGCATCAAGAATTTCCAAGAAGAAACCTATCCTTGCATTAAAGGCAGGACGTTCGGCAGCAGGTGCATCAGCAGCATCTTCACACACAGGTTCACTCGCAGGTGCGGATAAAGCTGCAAACGCACTTCTTATGCAGTCAGGTGTTATCAGAGAATATTCTCTCCAAAACCTCTTTGCAACAGCAAAAGTTTTTGCAACATCTCCGATTCCTCAGGGCGACAGAGTTGCTATCATCACAAACTCAGGCGGCCCCGGAATTATGGCAACTGACGCAGTTTGCGAATACGGTATGCAAATGGCAAAAATAACAGATGAAACAAAAGAAAAATTAAGAAGTTTCCTCCCTGCCGCAGCTTCGGTTAAAAACCCGATTGATATGATTGCATCTGCTCCTATCGAACACTACAAGCAAACACTTGAAACTGTTATTGCAGATGAAAATGTTGATATGATTATGGTTATTTACTTACCGTTCCTCGGCTTAAAAGACATTGACGTTGCAAAAGCTGTTATGGAAATTAAAGAACAGCACCCTGAAAAACCTGTTATCGGTGTATTCATGACTAAAAATGAATTCTTCACAAAACTTTCCGATATGCACGTTAATATGCCGTTCTTTATGTACGCAGAAGAAGCAGCTGACGGATTTAACAGATTAAACCAACAAAGAATCTGGATGCAAAGACCTGAAGGAAAAACTCCCTGCTACGATGTTGACAGAGCAAAAGCAGAAGCTATTATGAAAGGTGCTTTGGAAGACGGCAGAGCTCAGCTTACAACTCTTGAATCAATTGATTTGCTTGCAGCATACGGAATCAGAGCTTGTAAATACGGTTTGGCAACAAACGAAGAACAGGTTGCTGAACTCGGAAACTCAATCGGTTACCCTGTTGTTATGAAGATGACTTCAAAAACTACTTCTCACAAAACAGATGTAGGTGGCGTAAGAGTTAACATTCAGTCAGAAGAACAACTCAGAGCAGAATACAACGACCTTATTCACAAATTAACCGAAAAAGGTTTGATTGACGGTCTTGAAGGCGTTATCATTCAGGAAATGGTAAAAGGCAACAGAGAAATGGTTTGCGGTATCGCAACAGATCCTCAGTACGGACCGATGATGATGTTCGGTTTAGGCGGCGTATTCATTGAAACAATGAAAGACGTAACTTTCAGAATCGCTCCTTTGTCAGACGTTGATGCTGAAGAAATGATTAAATCAGTAAAAGCATACGGTCTGTTAAAAGGTGCAAGAGGAACAACTCCGGCACAAATGGAACAAATCAAAGAAACTTTACTGAGATTATCACAACTCGTAAATGATTATAAATTCATCGACGAACTCGATATCAACCCGCTCTTAATCAGCGAAAAAACAGGTGAAGGTATCGCAGTTGACGGACGTATCAAAGTAAGAGCAGAAGAAGCAAAGAAAGCACTTAACGTTGCTTGTACCTGCGGTTGCTGCTAATTGACTTATAATCACACAAAAAACGGTATGTTTTTTAAAACATACCGTTTTTTTATATTTATGTTTAAATTTATGTTATTATTAAATTATAGTTATTTTAAGGATTTTGAGTGAAAAATATATTATGAAATTAAAAAAATTGTTAAATTTATGGGAAAAAAACAATCTCATTTCACAGGAACAAAATGAAAAGATAATCACTTTTATGAAAGAACGACAAAAGGAAAATTTCTTTCGTTTTCTGAAATGGTTGTCCGTAATTGGTGCTTTTTGGATTATCGGAGGCTTTATCGCAACAATTTATAACTTACTTGAACTGGATTTTGTACAAAAAATCTGCAAATTTATTTTTCAGATTTTTGAAGCAGGATTTTTATTTTTAAATCAATATATATTTTCACCCGTTCATAATTTTGTTTTATCTTTATTCGGCGATAATTACAGCTATTTTTATTCCGGAATATCTACTCTTATGTTATTCTTTTTATTTAATTGGCTTTCTGTTAAAACAGTCACAGACAAAAATGCGGATAAATTAAATTTATCGGAAGAACAAAAAAACATATTAAAAACAAATTTTACTTTTTATACAATTGCATCTGTTTCGTTAGCCGCAACATTCTGCTTTTTCAATATGCTGTTAATCCCGCCTGATGCATATTATTCGGCATCTAAAATATTTCCGCTGTGGAATGTGATTGGGGCAATAACCTTTATAGCTCTTGCATATAAATATTCAAAAGCTATTTATCTTTTATTCGGAATTTATTTTGTTTCATTGAGCGCAGGAATGTTTTCGGGCTACGATACGGCCTGTTACTGGATAGGAGTTTCACGGCCGCTTATGCAGATATTCATAGCAATTATATTGCTGCTTGTCGGTTATATTACATCAATGAAAATAAATGACAGCGAAAGCGATGATAAAAATTACATAAGAGAAAAATTTTCATCAATATATAACTGGACAGGACTTCTGATGTTATTTCTGGCGTTATTTATTGCATCTTTCTGGGGGTTTGAATTTGATTTAACAAGTAACGGAAATTCTTCAAATGCGGAAATAGTATTTGCAAATATATTGTTTATCGCAACTTCTGTCGGGGCAATGTATTACGGTACAAAAACTGAAAACAAACTGTTTTTTAATTACGGTTTAACGTTTTTAATTCTTGAAACATATACCCTGTTTTGTTCAAGATTATGGGATAAAATGCCTTTTGGAATCAGTGCCTTATTATTCGGTTTACTTATTTTGGGGACCGTCAAAATTCTTAAAAAGATATATCTTAAAAAAGCTGTTGAGGATACCGTAAATAAACTTCGCCAATAATATTTCGGCAAATTAATCCACAGAAATTTATATATATAATCTTAAGTTTCCAACATTCTGATTTCTTTCAGAAAATTTATATCAACAATTTTTTCATAGAAATCAAAGAAAATTTACTGATATACGATTATCATAACTTGTAAATGACGGCAAATTCTTTGACGAACTTGATATAAAACCGCTCTTAATCAGCGAAAAAACAGGTGAAGGTATCGCAGTTGACGGACGTATCAAAGTAAGAGCAGAAGAAGCAAAGAAAGCACTTAACGTTGCTTGTACCTGCGACTGCTGCTAATTGCAAAAAACAATAATTTAAAAGCGGTATAGTAAAATATACCGCTTTTGTTATTTAAATTCTTTACAAATATCATTATAACAGCTTGAAAAATTCAGCTATATAAATTATACTTAATATATAATTGTGAAAATTTTTTATGTAAAAGGGAGATACAATGGCTAAAAATGTTATTAAAACAGATAATATAAAAGGTTTTAGCGGTTTTACACTTGCGGAAGTCCTGATTACGCTTGTAATTGTTGGAATTATTGCGGCAATGACAATTCCGACTTTAATAAATAAAACAAATAATCAGGAATACGTTTCAAGACTTAAAAAGACATATTCAACACTTGCACAGGCGACAAAACAGATTATTTCCGAAGAAGGGCTTCCGAGAGCTGATATGGGGGGCTGGGCAACTTCTCATGAGGCTATATACAATATGTACAAAAAGTATCTCAGCAATGCAAAAGAATGTAATGTAGGCGAAACCTGTTTTGCTCCGATAGACTATAAAAAATACAATACAACAACAAGTGCAAATTGGGATATTGGAAATAAAACAACTTTAGGCAGATTAGTACTGGCAGACGGTGCTATTGTTGATTTTCAGTTTTACAGTGACAGTTGTGCCGGTAAAACCTGCGCCCTTCTTCATGTTGATGTAAACGGGCAGAAAGGTCCGAATATGTTCGGTAAAGATGCTTTCAGATTTTATCTCGGGGAAGAGGGGCTATTTCCGTCCGGTTGCAGTAATAACAGAAACAATTGCGTATCTGCCGGTTCAGGAAACGGAACTTACTGTACATGCACAGTCCTCCGAGAAGGTGCTATTAATTACTGATATTTTAACATATATCAGGCTGTTTTACTGTAAAACAGGAAATCAGGCTGAATTGTAAAAGGGAGTTTGCTCCCTTTCGTGAAGGTGCAATAATTATTAATTATTTTTCATTGCAGTTTAAGTGGCTGTTTTTTCAACAATAAAAGTAACGGGTCCGTCGTTTATAAGTGCAACTTCCATCATTGCTCCGAATTTTCCCGTTTTGATGTTGAGATGACTCTGTTTCATCATCTCAACAAATTTTTCATACAAAATTTCTGCCTCATCGGGTTTCATAGCATTGTCAAAGCTCGGACGGGTTCCTTTTCTGACACTTCCCGCAAGTGTAAACTGAGAAACGATAAGAATTTCTCCTCCGATATCTGTTACGGAATAATTCATTTTTTCGTTTTCGTCTTCAAAAATCCGCAGTTTCAGCAATTTTCCGCAAATATATTCCGCTTCTGACAATGTATCGGAATTTTCTATTCCGAGCAGAACCAAAAGCCCTTTCCCGACTGAGGAAAAAAGTTCTCCGTTTATGGTGACAGATGCTGATTTAACTCTTTGTACAACCGCTTTCATAAAAACATTATAACAAAAAAACAAATAAATATTTTTAAGTAGTATAATAATGACGGAGGGGTATTATGCAAAGAATAAATTACAAAGACGATATTATACAACCCGATATTATAAACGAACTTGCCGATAAAACGGCTGATAATTCAAAAATTGACGAAATTTTGAATAAGGCAATGAAATTAAAAGGGCTGACTCTGGAAGAATCTGCCGAACTTCTGAATGTTACGGACAGAGAAACGGGAGAAAAAATTTTCAGAGCCGCAAAACATCTTAAAGAGATAATTTACGGTAACAGAATTGTGTTATTTGCACCTCTCTATGCAGCAAACGTCTGCACAAACAATTGTCTTTACTGCGGTTTCAGACGGGATAACGACAAAATCAAAAGAAGGGTATTAACTCCCGAAGAAGTTGCCGAAGAAGCAAAGGCAATCATGAACCTCGGACACAAAAGAATTGTTCTTTTAACGGGTGAAGATTACGCCGCAACAGGTTTGGATTACCTTGAAGAATGTATGCAAAAAATCTATGAGGCAAAGGTTTTCAACGGCGAAATCAGAAGAATTAACGTAAATATCGCTCCTTTGAGTGTTGAGGATTTCAAAAGATTAAACTCTTTCGGAATAGGAACTTATCAGCTTTTTCAGGAAACCTACCACGAAGAAACCTACAAATTTGCACACCCGTCGGGCAAAAAAGCAAATTACAGATGGCGTCTTGAAGCTATGGACAGGGCACTTGAAGCAGGTCTTCACGATGTCGGCATAGGTCCTCTGTTCGGTCTTGCAAATTACAAGTTTGAAACACTTGCAACTCTTATGCACGCACATCACCTTGATTCAAAATTCGGCGTCGGACCGCATACAATTTCAGTTCCGAGAATAGAACCAGCAAAAGGCGTTACATTCAGCGAAAATCCGCCCGAAAAAATTGACGATTTCAGCTTCAAAAAAATTGTTGCTGTTTTGAGATTATCAGTTCCTTATACGGGTATTATTCTTTCCACAAGAGAAACTCCCCAATTAAGAAAAGAACTATGCGACCTCGGAGCTTCTCAAATCAGCGCCGAATCAAAAGTAAATCCCGGCGGTTATGCTGTTTACAAAGAAAGCGACTCACAATTCACAATGAGTGATAACCGTACGCTTGATGAAGTCGTAAAAGCACTTCTTCTTGACGGATACACTCCGAGTTTCTGTACGGCTTGTTACAGAAAGGGAAGAATCGGAAAAGACTTTATGGATTTGGCAAAACCGGGTCTGATAAAACAGTTCTGCGACCCGAATGCCGTTTCAACGCTTGCTGAATACCTTTACGACTACGCTTCGCCCGAAACAAAAGAAATCGGATTAAAATATATTGAACAGAAAATATCAAACACAGAAAACCCGAATATTCAGTCAAAATTAACTGATATGGTAACTTCCGTTGCCTCGGGTCAGAGAGATGTATTTAATTAACGTAATTAATAAAAGGCGGTAAATATCCGCCTTTTGTTTTCAGAATATTTCGGCTGTTCTGTTATCTATTGATAATCGCCGTTTTCGTCTTCAAAACAGTTATCGTAATCTGTTTCAGAGTTAATTTCCGAAGTTTCTTCATTATCTTTGTCATTCGGCTGGTTAACCGTCAGGTTTGAAAGTTTTACAAATTCAGCAAAGTTGGAATATTTTTCCGTTAAATTTGCAAACGTATCTATATCAACGATTTTGCCATGTTCAATATAGAGAATTTTATCGCATTGTCTTAATGTGCTTAATCTGTGAGAAACGGCTATCATTGTAATTTGTCCCTTTTTGCGGGATAAAATTTCCATTATCTCATTTTCGGTCTTGACATCTAAAGATGATGTTGCTTCATCAAAAATCAGAATTTCGGGGTTTCTGTAAAAAGCTCTTGCAATGGCTATTCTTTGTTTTTGTCCCTGCGATAAGCCCGAACCGTCCTGCTTGATAACAGTTGACAAACCTTCTGACATTTCGTTTATCTGGCCGTATATATTTGATTCTTTTACTGCCTGAATAACTCTTTCTTCATCTATATCTTTGTAGGGAACTCCCCATGCAATGTTTGTTGTGATGGAACCGTTAATCGTGTGGGTGTTTTGGGAAACATAACCGATTATGTTCTGATAACTCTTGATATTTTCTGCATTCAGAATCTGTTCATCAATTTTTATTAAGCCCTGACCGAGTAAAAGTCCCGAAAGACAGTCAATAAGAGTTGTTTTCCCTGCTCCCGAAAGTCCGACAATACCGAGATATTCTCCTTTTTTAACCGTAAAATTAATGTTCTCAATAACAAACTTTTCTTTGTTGTATGAATATGACAGGTTTTCAACTTTAATTTCATTCTCAAACTTCATTCTGTCCATGACAGGAACGGAAATGTAATTTTCGTATTTCTTGAAATCATCGTACAATTCAAATATTTGCGGAGGATATTCTCTGTACATGTCAATGTAATTTATGCAAACCTGACTTTTGTACATTAAAGGAAGTATTCTGAACAGAGAAATTGCAATAATACCGAGCGATATGAGAATTTTAGGTGTATTCATTCCGTATTCAATATAAATGCCTGCAAACAGAATAATGACTGTTATTACGAAAACAATTTCTATTAAATACTGCGGAATAATCGGAAGTAAGTTGATTTTTTCAATACAGGGGAGCATTTTTTTTGAAATTTTTTCATATACTCCGTAAAAATAATTTTCGGAACTTGTGATTTTTATTTCTTTCAGGCAATGCAAACCCGACATCAGCGTACTGTAAGAACCTCTTTCAAGTTTGTATTTTTTGTCCGCATAAGTTTTAGCACGTCTGAAAATGATTTTGTTCTGTAATGATGCGGAAATAATGAAAAATAAAGCTGCCAGTATTGTGTATTTCGGCAATATCCAAATCATCCAGAGAAAAATTAATATTATACACAGGGTGTTTGACGTGAAAACGATAACCCTGAAAACAAAATTGTTAAAGACCGTATCAACAATTTTTTCAATATGGAAAAATCTTTCGCTGTCCCCTGACTTAACATTCATTTCAAACGGAGAGTAAAGATACATTCTCATAAACATTTGCTTAATATCCAGAGCCCATTCTTTCAGGAGCTTGTTCTGCCAGTACATTATGAATATTCCGTAAATGTTTTTTGCAAGAATTGTTATAACCAAAATGGCTGAAGCATAAAGGAAAACTTCCTGACTGCTCTCAAGATGAAAAACTTTCTGAAGTATTCTCAAAAATCTGTTCCCTGCCATTCCCGACGGGTCAATTAACATGATAAGAAACGGCAGAATTATCGCAACGCTGACAAAATCAAACAAACTTGTGAGAAAAGTATAAACTCCCATAAGCCATATCTGTTTTGAATGACCTTTGCCAAAATATTTTAAAAATTTTAAAAAAGTTAAATAAAACATATTCCCCGTTTTTCCGAATTATAACATATTCTGCAAATTTCTGACAACATAAGGATTTTCATCTTTTAACAAAACTTCTTTAAATTCATCAAAACCTTTTAATTCTGATAAAAGTGTGGCAACCTTTTCCCTTATTGTGTAATCTTCGTGTTTGTACGATTTCTCAATTATTTCCCTTAATATTTCGGAATTATCATCTTCATTTACCAGATAAAACAACGCCTCAAGATACCAGTATAACTTAAAATTTGTCCTGCTTATCTCATGTTTTCCCGAAGGCATTTCTTCATAAGGACAGTTTTCAACCGTTATAATTCTTTCGCATAATTTATTCTTTAAATAATTATTTTGGGGAAATAAATTTATAACTTCTGAAATATTTCTCGCAACAGTCGGAATAATGTCATTCAGGGCATCAAGAACTGTTTCTGAAATTTGTTTATCATCAAAATACTGTCTGAGTTGCGGATTTTTGACAAATTCATTGATTTTTGCGGAACAGATTTCCCGAACAGGCCCATGCTGTCCCGTCAAAACCGATACGAGGATTTTTGCCTCCTCCACTGAATTAATTCGGTCTATATTTAACAGACATACCTGTTTTTTTATATCATCAGAGTCTTTTAAAACTTCAAAAATTTCGTCATGCGTAAAATCTTTTTCAAAAAGCTCATAAGCTCTGTTCATATCGTCAGGTGTGTATAAAACAAAATATTCTTTAGGCATAATTCAATTTTACAATAAAAAAACCTCTGTATAACAGAGGTTTTTTGTATAAAGAATAAAATTAACGTTTTGAGAACTGGAATCTTTTTCTTGCTCTCTTGCGTCCGTATTTTTTACGTTCTTTTTCACGTGCATCTCTTGTAAGTAAGCCTTCAGCCTTTAATACGGGACGTAATTCTTCATTGTATTCAAGTAAAGCTCTTGCAATACCATGTCTTATTGCACCCGATTGTGAGGAAATTCCGCCGCCTACCGCTTTAACTCTTACATCAAAGTTTGTTTGGTTATCTGTTAATGCCAGAGGTCTGAAAATCATCATTTCAAGAGCCGGTCTGTTGCCGATATATGCAGCAAGTGTTTTTCCGTTAACAAAAACACGTCCTTTTCCTTTAACCAGTTTAACAACTGCTGTTGAAGTTTTTCTTCTTCCTGTTGCAATATATTGTTTATCAGCCATTATTTAACCTCCTTGTCATCGAGTAATACGGGGTTTTGAGCTTGGTGAGGATGATTGGGGCCTGCATATACTTTAAGTTTGTTGAATTGTTCCTGTCCTAAAGTATTGTGGGGCAACATTCCTTTTACTGCTTTTTCAATTGCCGCACAGGGATTTTTTGCCATTAAATCTTTAAAAGCAGTCGCCTTAAATCCTCCGGGATAACCGGTGTGAGAATAATAAATTTTGTCAGTTTCTTTTTTACCTGTTACAACAACTTTTTCAGCGTTAATAACAACGATAAAATCACCCGTATCAACGTGCGGAGTGAATTGTGGTTTGTGCTTTCCTCTGAGCATATTGGCAATAAGTACCGCTAATCTTCCGAGGGTTTTGCCTTCAGCATCAATAAGGTACCATTTTCTTTCAACTTCCAGAGGTTTAGCTGAGTATGTTTTCATTTGCTTTCTCCGTTTTTATTTATTGTTATCGTATTTTACGTTCATTAATGTCAGACCGTCAGGACTGACCATCGGACCTGCCTTCCGTCTGTCTTTCGCTTTCAGAATAACTTCAAGCGTTTCCGGACTTAAATTGTTTTTTTCAATCATAAGCAGTGTACCGACAATGGTTCTTACCATTCCGTATAAGAACCTGTTTGCTTTTATATCAATGAGAACTTCATCGTTAAGACGGTAACAGTGAGCCTCTGTGATATTGCAAACTCTTGAGGGATTCCCCGTCCCGCTTTTTTTAAAAGATGAAAAATCGTGTTCACCTTTTAAAAAAGCCAATGCGGAATTCATTAACTCCACATTCAGGGGTTTTCTTATATAAAGACAGTCTTCGTCAAAAGCAGACGGCTGGCTCCGGTTTATAATTCTGTATCTGTAAAATCTTTCGGTCGCACTTTTCTGTACATGAAATTTTTTATCTGCTTTAAATACTTCTTTCACGCTGACATCGTCAGGTAAAATCTTATTTAAAGAATACAGAATTTTTCCGTCGGAGAAATCAATGTCGGAATCAAAGTGAACTGTCTGTCCCCTTGAATGAACTCCGGCATCTGTTCTGCCCGAGAAGAATGTCTTTGTATTTTGTTTTGTCAATGTGCGTATCGCTTCTTCAAGCGTTCCCTGAACGGTTCTTACGCCGTCAGGCTGTTTCTGGCTTCCTGAAAAGTTTGTTCCTTTGTATTCGAGAACAAAGACAAATCTTTCCATTATACCAGCTGAATTAAAGCCATTTCAACAGCGTCGCCTCTTCTCGGAGGAAGATTGTAAATGCGTGTATAACCGCCGTTTCTGCTTTCATATTGTTTGCTGATTTCAGTAAACAGTTTTCTCAAAACAGTTTCGGGCATAACTTTTTTGCCTTCAACTTTTGCAGATTCAACGAGTTCTTTTGTTTCAGAATCCATAAATCTGCCTGTTTCTCTGTCATAAATGAATTTAAGAGCCAGTCTGCGTGAATTCAAATCACCTTTTTTAGCCATTGTGATTAAATTTTCAGCATAAGGTCTTAATGCTTTAGCTCTCGACTTTGTTGTTCTGATTTCACCATGCATAAACAACTCTGTTGCAAGTGCTCTTAACAAAGCCTTTCTTTGGTCTTGGGCTTTGCCTAACTTATTTCTTTTGCATTGATGTCTCATAATGTTTTCCTCTACATTTCATCAGGGTCAAAGCCTTCCGGATTGGGTTGAAGATATAAACCTACTGCTTCGAGTTTTTCTATAACTTCATCGGAAGATTTTTTACCAAAGTTTTTAATATTTAACAAATCGTGTTCGGATTTTTTAAGAAGTTCCGCCATTGAGTTTATGCTTGCTCTCTTTAAGCAGTTATAAGCTCTTACGGAAAGTTCCAGATCTTCAATTGAGATAGTCGGTGCAACTTCAACTTCTTCTGCTTCTTCAATAATTACGGGAGAAGTCAAGTTCATCGGCTGACCTGTTATTGATGCAATCTGCATAAAGTGTTCAATCAGAATGTTTGCTGACTGGCTTAATGCTGATGTTACATCAATACTGCCGTTTGACCATATTTCAAGTGTAAGTTTGTCATAGTCGATAACATCACCGACACGTGTGTTTTCTACATTGTAGCTAACTTTTTTAATCGGTATGAATGTTGCATCGATAGGAAGAAGGTCAATGGGTAATTCACCCTGATTTCCTTTTAAAACGTCTTTTGAAATATATCCTTTACCTGTTTCAACAGTAATTTCTGCGTGAATACTTCCGCCTTCCGCAACTGTGCAGATAAGCCAGTCGGGGTTAATAACTTTTACACCTGAAGGCAGTTGTAAATCGCTTGCAAGAACCGGACCTTCTCTGTCTATGTCGAGTCTTAATGTCTGAGGTTCTTTGTTTTCGCATTTAAGTGTCAAACCTTTTAAATTTAACATAATGTCAATAACATCTTCGGTAATACCCGGAATTGATGTATATTCGTGAGTAATACCTTCTATTCTGACTGCAGTAACTGCTGCACCTTCAAGAGAAGATAACAGTACTCTGCGGAGTGCATTACCGATAGTTGTTCCAAAACCTTTTTCAAGCGGATCAACCGTAAACTTACCGTATTGAGTACCGTCGGAACTTGTTGTGGTATTAACGCATTTTATTTTAATTGCTTCCATTATCAGTTTCTCCTATACCTATTTAGAATAATACTCAATTACGAGTTGTTCCTTAAATTCGGGGTCTAACTCCTCACGTTCGGGAATTCTGTCATAGGTAATTTTTTGTTCGTTTTTGTCAACTGTAATCCATGGAGAATTCATTGCCATATCGATAGATTCCGCAACTGTTTTAACAAATTCGGAACTTTTTGTCTTAACTGTTATTACGTCTTGCGGTTTAACCAGATATGACGGAATATCAACTTTCTTGCCGTTAACAAGAATGTGACCGTGATTTACGATTTGACGAGCCTGTTTTCTTGTTATAGCAAAACCTGCTCTGAACAATACGTTATCAAGTCTTGATTCTAACATTTGCAGAAGAATAGTACCTGTTACGCCGCTTTTTCTTGATGCGTTTTGGTAATATTTCGCAAATTGTTTTTCGCTAACGAGGTATGTAAAGCGAATTTTTTGTTTTTCGTTTAAGTGGACTGCATAATCAGAAAGTTTTTTTCTTGCAGCACCATGCTGACCTGAATGAGTTTGTCTCATTGAGGAAGTCAACTTTCTGTTTGATACTTCTTTTACTCCGTAGTTACGGAATAATTTATTGCCCGGTCCTGTATATCTTGCCATTGTATGACTCCTTGTTAATTAATTCTATACTCTGCGTTTTTTCGGAGGACGGCAGCCGTTGTGAGGAATAGGAGTTACGTCTTTAATAAGAGTAATTTCCAATCCTGCAGCCTGAATAGCTCTGATAGCAGTTTCTCTGCCTGAGCCCGGTCCTTTTATATATACTTCAACTTTTTTCATACCCTGGTCGATAGATTTTTTTGCAACAATTTCTGCTGCTGATGAAGCAGCAAAAGGAGTTCCTTTTCTAGCACCTTTAAAACCGCAGCCGCCTGCTGATGCCCATGCTACCGTATTACCCTGTGTATCTGTTGAAGTTACAATTGTATTGTTGAAGGTTGACTGAATGTGTACTACACCCTGCAATACATTCTTCTTTTCTTTCTTTTTGGTTTTGACTGGTCTTGCCATTATTTCAATTCCTTACCTTAATTGTGTATCTTTCTACTTCTTCTTGGAAACAGGTCCTGTTTTCTTGCCGCGTCTTGTTCTTGCGTTGGTCTTTGTTCTCTGACCTCTTGCGGGAAGTTTGCGTTTGTGACGTAAACCGCGGTATGAGCCTATTTCACCGAGTCTTTTTATTGCAAGTGATTCTTCTCTTCTCAAATCACCTTCAATAACATAGTTTGAAAGCTCGTTTCTTAATTTTTTGATATCGTCATCTGTTAAGTCATCTGACCTCAGGTCTTCAGATATTCCGCATGCTGCCAAAATTTTCTTTGAACGTGCGGGACCTATTCCGAATATATAGGTCAATGCGATTATCATTCTTTTGTTACGAGGTAAATCTACCCCGGAGAGTCTTGCCATCTTTATCTCCTTGTTTTTTACTAACCTTGTCTTTGCTTGTGTTTGGGATTTTCACAGATAACTGCTATTCTTCCTTTTCTTCTGATGATTTTGCATTTTTCGCAAAGTTTTTTAACTGATGCTCTGACTTTCATAGTTAATTCCTTTATTTAAGTCTGTATGTAATTCTGCCTCTCGTCAGGTCGTAAGGTGTCATTTCAACTTTAACCTTATCTCCGGGCAATATTCTGATGAAGTTTTTACGGATTTTACCGGAAATATGTGCCAGTATTTCATGTCCGTTTTCAAGTTCGACACGAAACATTGCGTTCGGCATTGCCTCTAATATTGTTCCTTCAAATTCTATTATGTCTTTTGACATTCTTCACTTTCACTTTCTTGCCCGTTCCTGCTAACAGACACCAGGGGACACTTCCCCTGTGTAATAATCGTACATGCTTAAATTTTCAAATCAAGTCTTTTTTACATATTTCCTGATTTTTCAAAAATTTTTGTTTCTGTCTGTACGATTGTTTTTATAAAGTAATGAAATATTCAATGTTTTTACACTTGTCTGAATTTCAGTATTTATAATTCATTTTAGATGTATGTAAAGAAATATTAAGCTATTTTAATTATTTTATCTTTATAAAAACAATTGTCGTTTTATCCGCCATATATTTTGTTGTAATAATTCAGAGGTGTGTTTTTTAGTGCTCCTGCGGTTCTTCCTGCTGATTTTGCCGTAAAACCGAGCATATTTACAAAAGATGTCATTCCGAAAGCAAGTGAAAACGGTACTGCTATTGCGTTTGACAGAAGGCAGACAAACTGTTTTGCCGAATATAAAATTTTTGTGATTATATTTTTGTTTTTCATTTTTCTTTGGGCGGCTGAATATCCGTTGTAATAACTTCTGTTTATAATCCATCTGATATTGATTTTGTCTTCTCCGTTGAGTTCATAATTAAAACAGTCGTTGCACCAGACGATTTCCGCACCTTTTTCAGATGCTTCGCCGAAAAATCTTCCGTCTTCTCCGCCCATAAAAACATATTCCGATTTAAAAGAGAGTCCCAAATCGGTTACGATGCTTAAAGGGAAAAATACATTACCTGAAGCGGCATCTTTTCTGACCGAGCCTGTTTTTTTTGTTGTATGGCATTTAAAGAGGTCATTTTTTAAAATATATTCGGGGGGTTCTTTTATAAATTTTGCATAAGAAGCCGCAGTTACAATTACGGCATTTTCATTTTGATTATAATAGTTAACGTAATTTACAAGCCAGTTTTCGGGCAGAATTATGTCGTCGTCAAACATTGCTATATGCGTAGCTCCCAAATTTACGGCCTCAGTGATAAGCCTGTTTCTTGCGTTTGAAAGTCCTCTTTTTTCTTCAATAAAGTAATTTACGGGAATATTAAGAACGGATTTGTATTTTTCTGCAGTCTGTTTTGCCGAACCGTCTTTGTCGTTGTCAATTATAAGAAGTTCGGTTATTATATTTTCCGGAAAATTGAGCTTTGAGACCGAGTCAAGACATTTTTCAAGCATATTTGGTCTTTTATATGTACAAAGCGATAATAAAACGTATTTTATTTTTGTTTTTAATGAATTTTCCATAATTTTATTTGCATATTTATATTTATTATTTATTGTATAATAAAAACAAATATTCTCAAACGGAGTGTGAAGTATGACAAACAGACCTTTTTTTTATGACATAACCCTGAGGGACGGAAATCAGTCGTTAAAACGTCCATGGAACATAAAAGAAAAGGAATACGTTTTTAAACTTGTTACGGATTTGAAAATTCCAGCTGTTGAAGTCGGTTTTCCCGCATCGTCGGAAATGGATTTTGAGGCTTCAAGAAGACTTGCTGAAATTGCACCCGAAAATGTTACTGTGAGCGGACTTGCAAGAGCGGTTGAAAAGGATATTTTAAGGGCTGTTGAGGCTGTTTCTCCAGCAAAGAAGAAAAGACTTCACACATTTATTGCTATGAGTCCGTTCAATATGGAACACGTTCTGAACAAATCTCCCGAAGAAGTCAGAAAAACAGCTATTGAAGCAGTATCATTCGCAAAAGAAAAACTCGGAAAAAATGCGGATATTGAATTTTCCGCTGAACACTTCGGGGACTGCGGAGAAAATCTTGACTGGGTTATTGAGTCTTTTAAAGAAGTCGTAAAAGCAGGGGCAACAACAATAAATCTGCCGAATACCGTTGAAAGAACAAGAGTTTCCGTTTTTACCGATATGGTTGAAAAGGTTTACAATGCACTTCCGAAGGATATTGTTATTTCGGTTCACTGTCATAACGATTTGGGAATGGCTACTGCAACAACGGTAGAAAGCTATTTTAAAGGAGCTGTTCAGCTTGAAACCGCCTTAAACGGACTTGGTGAGAGAGCGGGAAATACAAACTTTTACGAAGTTGCAACCGTACTTTACAATGCAGGGGTTGATAACGGTATTGAAATGTCAAAAATATACGAAACGGCACTTATCATATCCGAAATGGCAAAAGTTCCGATATATGACAAAGCACCTTTAATCGGTCCCGAAGCTCTTGCACACAGAAGCGGCATTCATCAGGACGGAGCCATCAAAACACAGGGAATGAAAAAAGGAGCATACAGACCTATCAGTCCTTCTTTAATAGGAAGAAAAGATGATGAAAAAATAGGTGTTACGAGTCAGTCCGGCAAAACAGCAATTTTTGAAGTAATCAGCCGAAACGGCTGCCCCATAACAATTCAGGAGGCAGAAAGAATGACTCCCGCTGTCAAAGCTGCTGCCGAAAAGGCCGGAGAGCTTTCAACGAAAAGTCTTTTGGAAATTTACGAAAAAGAAGTTGTTGATGTTAAAGGAATTTTCAGGCTTATTTCGTTTGAAAAAACGGGAAACGGCGAGTATTTTCTGATTTTCGGACATAAAGACGATACTTTTGAGGTTAAATGCAGAGGTAACGGACCTCTTGACGCCTGCTTGAACGCTCTGAAAAGTTACGGATTTGAAACAAAACTTGTTCATTATGAGCAAAAAGCAGTTGACGAAGAAAAATCGGGTTCTGGAGCGACGGCAATGACCGTTATAAAATTTGAAACGCCGAACGGAAAAACCGTAATTTCGAGAGGCTGGGACGAAAGTACCGCACAGGCTAACGTTAAGGCAATTTTTAACGGACTGAATATTATTGACAGAATAAAAGAATAACTTTTTTACAATGTAAAATTATATTCATAAAACAACCGTAATAATTTGAATAATATGCAAAATCTGTTATAACTATAATATATATCATAATAATTTTATTACGGAGAAAACGGAGAATGACTAAAAGTGCTGTCTTTACGATATTTGAGGAATGGTACTGTCTGAAAAGAGTTAATTTAAAAGGTTTTAGAGGTTTTACACTTGCAGAAGTGCTTATAACACTTGTGATTATAGGTGTCATTGCGGCAATGACCATTCCGACATTAATAAACAATACAAATAAGCATGAATATGCTTCTAAACTAAAAAAGGTTTATTCGGCAATGGCTCAGGCTACAAACAAAATTATTACAGAAGAAGGAAATCCTCAGGGGGATATCGGAGGCTGGGCAAATACAACCGAAAATGTTTACAATATGTATATAAAACATCTGAATAAAGCAAAAGCCTGCGGAACTGATACAACCTGTATAAATCACGATGTTTATAAATTTAACGGAGAACTTTCTACAGTTCAGATGAATGCTAATACATACCGTAAATTTATATTGGCAGACGGTACCCAGGTAAGTTTGGGTGATGCACTTTCAACTTCATGCACAAACAATGTGGGGAACGGAGAAAAAACATGTCTTGAAATGTTTGTTGACGTAAATGGAGATAAAGGACCAAACAGGTTGGGAATAGATGTTTTTTCATTTTTACTGGACAGGGACGGTCTTTTCCCGAGAGGCTGCAACAATATCTGTCCCGATATTTCTTCCGTACAAAAACAGGGAATTAACTGTGCATGCAAAGTCCTCAGAGAAGGCGCAATAAATTATTAACGGTTTTAAATAAAATCAGATATAGATGTAAGGTGTAATTTTTTGCACCGAAAAAATTCAAATTTAAGTTATTGATTTCTGTAAAAATAATAATTATTAAACTGAAATTAATTATGATTTGATACTTTTGACAGCAAAAGTACCACAAAACTGCCCCGTTGTAACTTCGTGTCTTTTTTTGTAAAATTCAACCCGAAACGGTTGTCTTGGATTATTCGGGTATTCGTTTTTTAAGGACTTCGCTTTCGTACCTTCGGTACGGCCGCTCCGCTAAAAAA
The DNA here is from genome assembly GCA_023805745.1 of Isotricha sp. YL-2021b. Taxonomy (NCBI): domain Eukaryota; phylum Ciliophora; class Litostomatea; order Vestibuliferida; family Isotrichidae; genus Isotricha; species Isotricha sp. YL-2021b. Next base: position 45,071 of record JAJJKW010001578.1, read on the forward strand.
CTTATACTTACGGGCTTGCCTCACTTAGTTCGGACATCGCCCTACCGAAAATCCGCCTCGCTGCGCTCAGACAGTGCCGTTTTTGTTGCTGTTTCATTAACAAAAACTACGACACTACGTTAATACGGGGAATAATTTTATAATAATTATCAGGTAGGGCAATTTTTTAAACCAAAATTAAAGTATACTTCCGACCTGCAAAACGAAAAATCGTGCCGAAAGACTTAAAACACAAAGACAAACAGTTGAGTTTACTGTCCAGACCAGTAAATTATCTGCTTTTACAGGCGTTTTCAAGTCCGTCAAGAATTCCGTTGAAATTGTTGTCAACTCCGTCAAAGCAGGAGCCGACGGATTCTTTTGATTCGGGGTTCGGGTCGTATTTAAGGTATTTATCGGGAATTAATTCCCATATTTTGTTAAAGACTTTTTCAAAATTAGCGGCGATGTTTTTATCCTTTATAATCAGGGTATTTTCGTCGTTATATTTTTCCCCGCTCTTGGTCAGGTTCATTGAACCTGTAACAACTGTTTCTCCGTCAATTATTATGTTTTTCATGTGCATTGTTCCCGCAAAATTTTCTGTTTTAACGGGGATTTTTGCGCCTCTCATTGCTTTGTGGGTGCTGTAATTGTTTCTTGCCGAATTTGCATCGGTTATTATTTTTACCTCAACCCCTCTGCTGTGTGCCGAAAGCAGTTCGTCCGTAAGATTTTTGTGGGTTATGATATATGAGGCAACATAAATTTTCTTTTTTGCATTTCTGATTTCTTCAAGTATTTCTTCATTTATTGTGTTGTTTTTCGGAGAAAAGAATACCCTGATTTTTCCCGAACTGTCAGAGCCGAAAACTTTTTCTTTGGCAGAATGGAATTTTCCGTTGATAAAATTTTCAAATTCACGTTTGAAAATTTGTGCAATTTCTTCTGAATTAATCAGAATTGAGGTGTTTGCGCTGAATCCCGAAATACTTGTTGAAGTGATATTTGCACTTCCCGTCCAGACTTTTTTGTCGTCAAAAATAAAGAATTTGTTGTGCATGAGTCTGTGGGAATCTTTTGAAGTTCCGTCATCTGTCATTTTTTCGGCTAATTCATCGGGGGTTATATCCTGAAAAGTTTTTGTCAGAGTTGAATTATCCGTAACAAATCTGATTTTAACCCCTTTTTGTCTTGCCGATTTTATGGCGTTAACTATTGAGGGAATTCCGAATAGTTCATAAGCTGCTATGTCTATTGAATTTTCTGCATTTTCAATTTCTTTTAAAAGAGCCTGACACATTACGTTATCGCATTTTGAGGAGGGTAAAAGAGTTCCTGCTCCGAATGTATGGTAAACCTGAATATTGTTTAATGAAATATGTTCGTCTGAAATTTTATTCTGTTTAGCTTTTTTCTGCTCCTGTTTTGTTTCTTCTTTCATAAGACAGTATTTGCAGGGCTTTGCATTTTGCGGAAGTTCTTTTTCCGAAAGAATTTCAATTTTTTTGGATTTTTTAACGGCAGGACAGTCAAAATTATGATATTTTCGGCTTATTTTGTTAAAATAATAATATTTTTGCTGTTTTCCGTCATTTAAAATTTTAATTGTCTTTTCAGGATTTGCCTCACCTTTGAGGTATTCGGCATCTGTATATGCGAAACCGTTATTTAACAGAAGAATTTGGGGCCTGCTGAAATTGACAAGAATTTCTCCGTTTTTGTCAAAAGTTATCACCGAATTTAAAAATATTTTCCGAAAAAACTCTTTTGTGCTGACTGCAAGATGAGTATATTCATTTTCGGTAAAATTTTGGGGAAGTTTTTTGTCCGATTTGATATTTTCAACTGTACAATAAGGAGTTATGTCTTTTAATTCAAAAGTTTCATTATCGTTTTGTCTGTAATTTTTGTTTAAATCAACGACCAGACTGCAGTTTTCCGTTATTTCTATGACATTATAAGTGTTTTTGTCAAGGAAGAAAATTACAAAAACAAAAATCAAAATAAAAAAAATAATTACAAAAGTTTGTTTTTTCATGATAAAATATATTATATCATAAAAGAGGACATGGAGAAGTGTCCGAGTGGTTTATGGTGCAGACCTCGAAAGTCTGTGTCCCCGCAAGGGACCGGGGGTTCGAATCCCCCCTTCTCCTAAATTATTTACAACCATTTTTAATTTTTTGCGGAGGTAACTCCGCTTTTTTTTATTTTTTCCCTAAAGCACTATTAATACAGCGTTTTACCCATTAGAAATTTTTCTGTAAAACTATAAGTTTTCAGGACAGTTGATTTTTCGGTTGAAATGATTATTTGTGGGTTGCGTGATATTAAAAATTTGTATTTTTTTAGTCAAAAATTTTCAAGGTCGGAAGTCAGAATTTATTCTTTTTCATTATATATAAAAAACGCATTTAATAGGTCTGCATTTTGTCTTAAATTCTTAATTACAGGTGTATGGTTATAGCACTCTTCTATTTCAGGCTGATTACTTACAAAATAATCGGCTACAACTGCTATATTATAGATATTCTCTGCCCATTTACTAATCTGCTTAAATTCTTTATTTGTAATATTGTATCCTACTTCTTCCATAATTTCCTCGAAACATCAGGAAGCACAATACATGAAAGAAGTCAGATAAGCGAAAATGCAGGAAAAATTTTACAAAAGAACATAATATCTTTTGAAATATTTTTGTGATACTTTAAAAGAAAAGGAGTGAAGTATGGCAATACCTGATTTTCAAACTTTAATGTTACCCGTATTGGAATTATTAAAAGACGGAAAACCTGTAAAATTATCAGAAATGGTTGATATAATGTCTGATAAGTACAATTTGACAGAAGAGGAAAGAAATGAATGGTTGCCAAGTAAAGTACAGAAAACCATGTATAATCGTGTAGCATGGGCAAAACAATACTTAAAGAATTCTGAATTAATTGAATCTCCAGAAAAAGGTTCTTTTAAAATAACAGAAAAGGGTTTAAATATATTAAAATCAAAGCCTGACAGAATTGATTTGAGATTTCTTAAAAAATTAGATAAAGAAAATCAACCCGAAATAGAGTCAGAAATAGAAGAAACACATATTGAAGAAAACAAAACCCCTGAAGAATTAATTGAAAACGCTCAAAGTTTATATACAGAAAGCTTAAAAAAAGAGTTATTGGCAAAATTAAAAAGTGTTAATCCTGTTCAATTTGAAAGAATAGTTTTAATTCTTATGGAAAAAATGAACTATGGTGTAGGCTCAATGACTCCAACAAGTCATGATGGCGGAATTGACGGAATTATTGATGAAGATGAATTAGGGTTAGAAAAAATTTATCTTCAAGCAAAAAGATATTCTGAAAATAAAGTAAATGAAAAAGAGATGCAGAATTTCGCAGGAGCCTTAAGTTGTTCTCCTGTTCGTAAAGGGGTTTTTATTACAACAAGTTATTTTGATGAGAGAGCAAGAAGAAAAGCAGATGATGCATCTAAAAAAGGGTTGATTATCAGATTAATTGACGGTGAAGAATTAACAAGATTAATGATAAAACATAATATTGGGGTACAGACTAAAACTAAAATTGAAATCAAAAAGCTCGATGAAGATTTCTTTAATGATGAAGAGTAATTCTATTTTTTTGCATATATATAATCATTTATCTGGGCTTTAAGTTTTCTAAAATTTTCAATTTTTTGTTTTTTAGGATGTTTTTGATCTCCTACCACTTGCAAGTGAAACCATTCTGGAGTGCCAAAACCATAAGAACGCTTAATTCTGCCATTACAATCATGTCTTTCTATACAGTGCGGCAATTTTAATTGCGTATCATATAATGAAATATTTAATTTTAAACTTGGATTAATAATCATTGCTTCGTCTATTCTGTCATTTATGTGTACATCATTAAAACCATAACCAACAATATCTACATTATCAACCTTTGATAGAACTTGCCTTAACAAAAACATTGCTGTACCACTATCATCTCCTAATTTAGTAGAAAATTTTCTTCCACCAGTAAGCATTGATTTACGTAATAATTCAAAGGATTCTTTGTCTGCATACGGTGCAGCTATTTCCTTCATAATCGGTATGTTTTTGCCATTAACATAATATGTCATCTTGTTATTAATGTTTTGGATTAATGAGTGGTAATCTTCCGAATTTTTACAATTTTCCAAATTTACATATAACAAATTCTTGCCGTAATTGTAATTTCCATTATCCCCAAATGAAAATTCATTTAATCCTCCATGTAATTTTATCAGATTAATTCCTTTTTGATTATTGAAAAAATCCATTTTGTTTATATCATAATCATCCCTGCACAATTTATAAAAATTTATTATTTTATCTCGATTCTTCTCGTTATCTAATAAATAACTTTGGCTTATTGATGCTCCAAATTTAATTGGTATATTATAATCTAATGCTAAAAATTCTAATATTAAATCATGATTTAAAGAAAGAATCCAAGTTTCTTCTGAATCAGATAAATAATTAATAAATGGGTAATAAGCACTGTTCATAATCTTATATATTGGATAAGATTTTAAATGACAATTAAGGAAAAGATTATAAATATATTCATATAAAATTGATATAAAATATCTTATTGTATGCGTATAATTATTGGAACCACCTTTATTTTCTATATTTTCAATTTGCTTAATAAAATTTTCATAATTGTTTTCCGTATTATTTCTAAATATTTCTATGATATCAGTAAATGCATCTTTGGATAAAGTTATGTCGTCACCATAAGGTTTATTATTAATAATCATTGGAATAAGATTATTTTCAACGGATTCTAAATTGAAATTTTTAAAAAAAATTTTTGACAATTCAGCAGATGAGGGCATCCCTAAATCACAAGAAAAACCAGCTCCTATTATAATAGCTTTTGTCATAATAATTACCTTTTTATTTCCTTTTCAGGCGGTTTTTGAGCATCTTTAGGTATCAGCCAATATTTGCCGTATTTAAAAGCCCCTTCAATTCTGCCTTCATCACAATATATTTGCACTCGTCTTTGTGAAATGCCCCATTCCGCTGCACATTCACTTGCTATTTTAAATTCTGAAAATAATTCTTTATTCATAATTTACATTAATTATTTTATCTAAAAAATATAAATTTTTTTATTTTGAAATGCAAAATTCCTACAAATAATCATTTCAGGTGAAACAAAAATTTGAAAAATCAATTTCGGGTTCGTTTTCCGTCGTCACCACATAAAAGTACTCAAAAGCAGTGATATTTATACTCAACCTGCAAGTGTATTTTTTCAGGACAGAGTATCTGTACGGTTAAAACGATTATTTTTTACATAACCCCCTGTCTGTCGGGAATTTTAGCGTAGGAAGTAACCTACGAATAATCTTTTCAGCAGTCCTGAAAGTCCATTTTTTGACTGTAAAAGTCTAAAAAATTATTGATTGTGTCCTAAGTTTGTCCACACAAGGGTTTTAGGGTTTTTGCACCTTTCCGGCATATTGTACGCTTGAAAAGATTATTCATACATTTTCTTAAATCAAAATTTTATATTTTTTAAATATTAAATTTTCTATGGTCGGAAGATTTTTATAAAGGTCGGAAGATTATTCATTATATTTATTTATATTATATAGACACATAACGATACAATGCTCGGAAATGGTGTTCCAATGCTTTAACTTCAGAGGTAAGGTGTTTGTACCATGAACGAAATATATATAAATATAAATAAGGTAGCAGAAGTTAAGGGGTTAAAAAGTACCCGTTCATTAAGAATGGCAATTAACAACGGAAAATATAAAGCAAGAACAATTCCTGTTAATGGTGGTTATTCTTATGAAATATTATATTCATCTTTAGAACCTGAAGTTCAGGAAAAACTCGAAGATGAAGAAATGAGATCTACAGCACTCGTTCCAATTGTAGATTCAAAACCAACATTTATATCCGAGAGTGCAAGAATGACATCTTTAGCGAGAGCAGATATTGTTGCCGCATTAGAAAATATAAAGAGTAAATATAAGACTAAAAAAGAGGCAGAGTTTGTTTTTTTGGATTTATACAATTCGGGTATGTTATTACCTCAAGTGTATAAATTCATTGGTAAAATCTCAATCGGAACTCTTCGCCGTTGGGTTAAATCATTTGAAGAAAATGGAGCAGACGGATTAGTACCTCAACGCAGATATTCTTCAATTAACGAATATAACACTATCTTAAATCAGGAAATGAAGGATATATTTTTAAAGTTTTTATTGCATCCGAATAAATTTAAGGTTGGAAAAGCAATTACATTAACAAGGCATATTTTAGAAAAACGAGGATATGAAAATATTCCGAGTGTAATTACATTCAGACGATTTGCTGAACATTACAAAAAAGTAAATTATTCAAAATGGATATTAATTAGAGAGGGTGAAAAAGCATACCACGATAAAGTGGAAGCATATATTGAACGAGATATTTCCAAATTGGAAGTCGGAGATGTATTAATAGCAGACGGTCACGTTCTAAACTTCCAAGTTATAAATCCATTCACAGGTAAGCCGGCGAGAGCAACTCTTGTCGGCTTTTTAGATTGGAAATCAACAGCACTTGTAGGTTATGAAATTATGATGACTGAAAATACTCAATGTATTGCATCTGCTCTGCGTAACGCAATTTTAAATCTCGGTGTAATTCCTAAAGTTGTTTATCAAGACAACGGTCGAGCTTTCAAAGCAAAATATTTTCAGAATGTGGATTTTGACGAGGCAGGATTTAACGGTGTTTATGCAAATCTCGGAATTAAATCAGTATTTGCAAAACCATACAACGCAAGAGCCAAAGTCATTGAGCGATTCTTTTTAGAATTTCAGGAAGAGTTTGAAAAAATGATGGTTTCATATATCGGTACGTCAATTGAGGATAAGCCGGCATGGATGAAACGAGGAGAGAAACTACACAGGGAAATGCATCAAAAAATTACTAATAATTATATTCCAACAATTCAGGAAGCAATTAAATATATTGATTGTTGGATAGATTATCACAATTCAAAGACGTGTCCGAACGATAAAAATCATACGATCAAAGAGTGTTTAAATGCTGTTCAAAAACAAGACATTGATAAAAATAAATTGAATTATTTAATGATGAGTACCAAAACAAGAGTCATAAATAAACATGGAATCACATTTTTAGGATTGCATTATAGAAATGATTATTTACTAAATATCCGGGAAGAAGTATTTATCAGATACAGTTTATTTGATTTATCTAAAATTGATGTTTATTCGCTGAAAGGTGAATTTTTATGTGTCGCTCGTCAGGTTGAGAAAGTTCATCCAATGGCAAATGTTCTTGGAACTGTGAAAGATATGCAAGACCTGAAACAAAAAATTCAAAGACAGGGAAGGCAGTTAAATAAAGCAAAAAAAGAATTTATAAAATGTTTCCCTCAAAGCGAAGTTCAGGTTTTAGAAATCGAATCTGAACCTATTATTGAAATTGAACAATTTGAACCTGAAAAAACAGTTCGTGAACCCAAATTAACCCCACGTGAAAAACAGATGAATAAACCAATGTTTGAGTCAGATTATGAAAAATACGAGTGGTTAATGAACAACGGATGCACTAATCCTGAAGATAGGAAATGGCTCGCAGATTATATCAGAAGTGATGAATACTATAACTTATATGGAGGTTAAAAAATGAAAACAAATGTATTTGTAAGAACAAAAAACGTCAAACGGTTTGTTGGACTGATGGAAGATTTAAAAAAACTTCCGCCAAATATTCCTAAAATTGCTCTTGTTTACGGAAACCATGGAATAGGTAAAACGCATACATTATTATGGTGGGCAACAAAAAACGATGCCATTTATATTAGAGCCAATAATGATATGACACAAAACGGATTACTAAAATTAATACTTGAAGAATTAGGTGAGCGACCTACATTTTATATGCAAGATAACTTTAATTTAATAGTTAAAAACTTAAGACAAAATCCTAAAATTATGATCGTTGACGAGGTTGATTATTTATTTGGGTACAAAAATGCGATTGAAATATTGCGAGATATTCAAGACAATACAGGCACTACAATAATTCTTGCCGGGATGGGGAATATTGATAAAAAAATAGGCAGATTAAAACATTTAGAAGATAGATTATTTAGTAAGTTAAGATTTGAAAATTACAACGAATTAGATTTAAGAGATATCCTGAATCAAATAACAGATCTTGTATTTGATGATGATGCAATAACTTATCTTGCTACACGCACAAATCAATTTAGAAAAATTGTTCAGACATTAGAACAATTGGAAAAACAAGCAAAGACAAATCAGATTGATGTTATTACAGAAGACATTTTGAAAGGACGATTTAATGAAAGACAAAATATTAAAATTGTGCCGCCGTCTAAAAAAATGTACGCTTAATGAAATCGTTGCATTAACAGAAGAACAAGAAGATGTTGTAAAAAAAGCTCTTGTTTATCTTGAAAACGATGGTTGTATAAAAGTATCTAATGATCAAATTATATTTTTGAATAATAAAAGATCTAATGTTGAACAAAAAAATCTTAATATAATGCTGACTTATATATCAAATGAAGATATTGATAATGTCATCAAAGGATTTTGTTTAGAAATTGTACCAAATAAATTACAACATTTTGTAGGTGTCAAATATCATTGTATAACAGAATATTATGCGAAATTTAGAGAATTAATTTATAAAAATCAATATAATACATTAATGAAGAAATTTGATGAAAAACCCCAAAAAGGTAGATATAGAATTTTTTATGGCAAATATGTATTCTTTTATGTTTATGATGATAAGGTTTATTTATCAGAAAATTTATTAAGAGCAAGTATGGAGCAAACATTCTCAAAAAAAGACATACGAGAATTTAAAGTTATGTATTCATATTTATCAAGAATCGAGAGTCATAATTCCAATGAAGATTATATGTATCACCGTTTAGCTGAATATATATGGCGAAGAGATAGTGAATTTGAGGATTTATATCGAGATTTAAAACAAAAGTTACTTAATATTGCTTAATAATAATTATGCTTTTTTTTGAAATGGTCTTAATTGCAATTTATTTATATTTTTAAGACCATTTTTTTAATTTTGCGAATAACGATTTTATTGGGCGAGTTGTGCATAATTATTATGAACAAATTTTAAGTGCTATTTTCAAACGATTTTACTTACATATAATTGAATTATAAGGTTAAGCGATTGCACCAAGTGGCGAGATATAACCCCCTTGTGGGTTAGCTCGGCTATGCAAAATTTAGCCATGTCGGTAATTGTAAAATTACATTGAAATAGTATAGAATTTTTGTATTATCCCAATAGAGATAGTACAAGAGAGGAATTGCATTGTATGGAAATCTGTGCGTTATGCAAAAAACAGCTTGTAATGAAATCTTTATTTGCACTACTTGATTTAAAAACCACAGAAGTAGCCACAATATTACACACCTCTCAAAGCTCTATAAGCCGACATCTAATAGGTGAAATCGAAAAACCTGAAGTTGATATTTATATCATCGAACAATTGTTAGGTATCAAAATTGAGGGTTATAGATTTACTGATGAGCAAGCAAACAGCAGATAATTTATATACAAGTGTTTGGATTACAGAAGTAGATGCTTGCAATTTATTGAATGTTAAATTAAAAACACTCAAAGATTATTGTTATCGCAAAAAATTTACTTATAAAATTAAAAAGATAAAAAATAAAAACGTTTTTTATATTTTAAAAGATTCAAAATTTGATAAATTAATAAAAAAAGATATTGATTTCTCAAATACAGATAATGACAAAGTTTATAGTGAAGCAACTAAATGGGCAAAGGCTCAAGCTGATAAATATATTGAAATATTAGAATTTACAAACGGAAAAAAGGGTAAAGAACTCAAAAATTATATTTCTAAATGGAATGCTCTTTTCCCTGAAAAACAAACTTCGTATGTGAGTATCATAAAAATGAGAAGAAGATACAATCAAAGCGGAGTAAGTGGACTTTTATGTCGCAAGGGTGGAATATCTCATACTACTGTTTGTGATAAATATTTTGAGTATTTTAAAAGTTTATATTTAATAGAGAGTGCTCCGTCATCACGCACTTGTTGGGATTCGACTCTTGGTTACGCAATGAGAACGGATCATATAACGAGAGAGCAATTCCCAAGTCATTCATCATTTTTAAGAAGGCTTGAAAAAGATGTACCAATTGGTGTGATTAACAGAGCACGAAACGGTATGTCATATTTTAATAAGACAAACCATAATTATATTGAAAGAGATTATTCAACAGTAGAATGTGGCAAAGTTTGGGTTTCAGATCACGCTCAAATTGACGTTGCTGTACTTGATAATGAGGGAAATGTTGTATTTCCTTGGGTAACTGCTTGGAGAGATTTTAAATCCGGGAAGTGGCTCGGATGGGTATTAGAATGTGGAAGTCCAAATTCCGATCGTATCTTTCAAGCATTTTATTATGCGGCAGATACTTATGGACTGCCTGTTGATGTAATTATTGATAACGGAAAAGATTATCGTTGCAAAGATTTTGCCGGAGGCAGACGTAGAGAAGAATTTATAAAAATTGATACAAATAAGGCAAAAACATTATCAATGCTTGATGAATTGAATGTAAGTGTTCATTTTGCCCTACCCTACAATGCTCAAACAAAGCCGATTGAAAGGGATTTCTTAAAGATAAAAGAATTGTTATCAAAACATTGCAAGGGATATAGAGGTGGCAATGTTGTTGAAAGACCTGAAAAATTAAAAAAAGAAATAAAAATCGGAAAGATTTTTGATTTTGAAACCTTTAAGAATATATTTGATGATTTTATAATCAACGTCTTAAACAGAAAACCATCACAAGGAAAAATCTTAAATGGCTTGTGTCCTGATGAATTGTTTAATAATGAATTCAAAGAAAAGATTTGCTGTACTCACGAGGCATTAAAACTATTTTGTAATAGAATCTCTCGCAACTTCACAATTGGAAGAAATGGTATTAAGGATAAAAAATTACAACTCACTTATTGGGCTGACTGGATGGTTGCCAAAATGGGACTTAAAGTTTATCTTCGTAGAGATCCTAAAAATTTCAAAGAAGCGTGGGTATTTAAAGCAAATACAGAGGAGTTTGTCGGTAAAGCAACAGTTGTTAAAGCTGTTGCGGCACTTCATGCCGGAGAAATTTCAAAAGAAGAATTTAAGGAAGCAATCGCTATTAAAAAACGCAGTTTAAAGGCAACTGAAGCATATCTTGAAAATTTACAAGATATTCCATTTGAAGAGCAATGTGAAAATTACAAAGTTGCTTACGGAAAAGTTATTAAAAATGCCAATCCTAAAATTACAAAGATTGCAAATACAAATATGGATAAGGCTATTCGTAAAAGCAAAGATATGGAAGCAGATGGCAAGTACGATATGTCAATGTTTCTTGATCCTGAAAAGCCGAAAAAGAAATTTTATTACTACGAAACAGAAAAATATCTTGATGAAGAAGATGATCTGACGGAGGTCGCTTATGGATATTAGAACAGAATTAAAAAACCTTATGGAAGATAACGGTTATACGATTATTTATGTCGCTACCGCAATAGGTGTTGCAAAATCTACAATTAGTATGTGGTTGAGTGGCACATATAAAGGTGATAACGACAAAATCGCAGATAAAGTTAATAACTTTATCCAAAGAGAAAAAGAACGTTCTTTTGATGAGGATTTGCCTCTTGTTGATATATCAATAATCGGATACATTTCTGAAATCGGCAGAACTTGCCACACTAAAGGTAAAATCGGAGTTTGTGTCGGTCGTGCCGGACTTGGTAAAACTGTTGCCGTAAAAGAATATACAAAGAACTTTTTAGATGCAATTTTAATTGAAAGCGATTCAGGTTATACCGCAAAATCTTTACTGCTTGAAATTCATAAAAGACTCGGTCTTTCAGGAAAAGGCTCTGCTTATGACCTTATGAATGAAGTAGTAAATAAATTAAATAATTCAGGTAGACTTCTAATAATTGATGAGGCTGAAAATCTGCCTTACAGAGCATTAGAAATTACTCGCAGGATTCACGATAAAACTGGGATCGGCGTGTTATTAGTTGGCAGAAATATCCTACTTGAAAACTTAAGAGGATATAAAAATCAATACGATCAACTTTATTCACGAGTTAAATATCATAAAATTCTCGACAGATTACACATAAAAGATATTAAAAAGATTTTAATTGCGGCAGGACAAGATCCTGAACTTGCAGATACATTCTTAAAATTTTCTGACGGAAATACAAGAAGATTAGAGCATTTAATTTCTCACAGCATTGCTCTTGCCAAATTTAACGGGCAGGAGAAGGTCGATGATGCTGTGATTAGTGAAACTTCAAAAATGCTGATGGCATAGGAGGGATTAATCGTGTTAGTAGATAAATCGACTGGTAAGCCTAAATTCCGACCCGGTGAAACCACTTTTTATGTATTTTTAATCGCTCTTGCCATCTTTATTTTTGGAGTACAAGTCGGAATTAAACATGGGCGAGCATTAGAACTTGAGGATTTAAGCATAAAATATGGCATCAATCTCACAGATTAGAAAAATACATACATTAAAACATATTCTCGGATTAGATGACGATTTATATCATGAAATGTTGATGTCATTCGGAGTTTGCACTTCCAAAGATCTTACTTTTACGGAAGCGGCGGTTTTGCTTGATATTTTAGAAACTAAAGCCGTAGAGAGAAATATTTGGAAAAAACAACCTAAAAAATATGAGGACTTAAATCGTGACGGTAAAATGGCAACCCCACCTCAGTTAAGAATGATTGTTGGTTTATGGCGTGAGATCTGTTATTGCAATAATGACCAATTCGCAGATAAATCATTACGCAAGTTTCTTAAAGCAAAATTTAAAGTTGATGATATAAGATTCCTGACTAAAAACAAAGCAGTTAAGGTAATACAGGCTATAAAAGCCATACAAAAAAATTTAAAAAAAGGTGCGGCCGCACTTTAGTTAGCAACAAAAAATAAGGAGAAAAAAATGGAAACAGAAGAAAAAACAATGGAAACAACTATGGAGATGCCTATGGCAGACTCAATGGAAAATTCAATGGATGAATCAATGGATTCAGAAATGAACGCAACACCTAAAAAGTCAAATGCTATGCCTGAATGTGCTGTTATCGGATTAATTAAAAATCAGATGATAGTGCTTGAAGAAGATTTAAGGGAAGCAAAATTAAGATATGCAGATGTAGCCTTGGAAAAAGAAAACTGGAGCGGAAAATATGAAAGAGAGATGGATTGCAAAGTAATTGAAGGTCAAATGAGAATTCTATCCAAATTAGAAAAGGACTTTGAATGTATGTTCACCCCATCTCCCCATTCCATGCAATAACAGGTCGAAACGGTCGGCTAATATGCTGACCGTCTTAACGTAAGGCGTTAACTGATGAGACCATATTAGGAAAAATATGAAAAACAAAGATATTAAAAAAATGATAGATAAAAAATTAGAACTTGCTGAAGAACAAGAAAACACAAGCATATTCAATATTGGGAAATTATTTATTGAAACTCATGCAATTTCATCTGAAGGAGGATGTGTATTTGTGAATATTGATAAATGCAAGCAAAAATGGAAGGATATATCATTCTTGATTTGTGAAGCATATGCAAAGTCAGCTTATGCAAGAGCGATAAGGGAAATATATTATGAAATTAATGATTTAACTGATAAATAACAGGTCGAAACGAGCGGATAACGGTGCAATCTGCTCGTCTTGGAGTCATTCTTCAACTGATGAGACCATTTGAACGGACAATAAGAGGAGATAAATGCAATACGAGCCTTGGATGGACAAAGCCACACCTAACGATATGCCAAATGATGATTTAAAATTTGTTGCCGAAAAAGCCGGCATGAAACAGGCTCTCATGCTCATTTTTCTTCTCCCCGGATTAAATGTTAGTATCCCGAAAAATGCACTCCGCATTGTAAAAGAACGCCACATAATCAATGAATATGACGGAACAAGATTTACAATAAACCGACTTGCCGTAGAATGCGACCTATCTCAAAGGCACATATATAGAATAATAGAGAATCACTTGCATAAATCAAAAAATAAGGATTCTAAAAAAGATTAACCATCACTTCTTTACTCCGAAACTCCCATCGGAGTTTTTCTTTTTTAGGGAAAAGCAAAACGCTATTAAATAGCGTTGCTTGATTTATAAATTATTCAATCGGAGTTAAAAAATCCATTCTTGTTATGTATATATTTTCGTTTTTATCAATAACTTTGAAGTATTTTTCTTTTCTGTATTTTTTAGTTCCCTCACATAATATTACTACGTCTTGGTTTGTAATATTATCGTGCATTACAGTTCCGAATAACATTTTGTTTATATCTTGGAGGTCTTTAACTCTGCATTCAAATAAATCATCATCAATCCATTTAAAATATTCTCTTATTATTACAGCTTTGACATCATCATTTGAATCGTTGCAACAGTCTGCTAATTTACGACCACTTCTGCTATCAAGATAAGTTCTGATCTCACAAGGGGATAGACCTGATAAATCAAGTAGTAATTCAAATGCTTCTGCCCATTTGCATTCTGTTTCTTTTTCGGAATTGTAACTATAAATAGTTCCATAAAATCCGTACTGTGTGTTTTCGCTTCCTAATACTGTTTTTGTCATAATTTTAGTCCTTTCTTATTATTTCACCGTAGTAAATATCATCAGGTTTTTCAGGATCAAGCAAGCATTCGATCATAAATACAAATTGTTTGCCGGCATCAAATCCGTCTAATTGAACACAACCAACCATTGTTTTTTCTTTGTTTATAGCAATAACTTTATAGTTATAATCTGTATTGCTGATTAATCCTTTTATATGTTTTAGTTTGTAAATACCGTTTAATTCAATCATTGCTTGCCCTTTCGGTTTTTAATTTGCATTAACATTAATCACTCACAATGCACTTTAATTAAAGTCATTGTGGGCGATTTTGTATCATTTGGACACATATCTATTGAGCAATGTAGTATTGCGTTTGTGCGTAATTATTAAAGTTAAATGTCAGACTTAAATAAAAATCTTGCTCGTAATCAGGAGTTGGCTTTATGAACGGAGGCAGGAAGTTTTTGCTTTCCTGATGTGCCGTATATGAATTAATAGCCTGTCTTAATTCATTGCGAAATTTAACTTTGAATTCCTCCAAAGTCAGTTCCAATGTTTCATTATGGTTTCTTCTATTCTTAATTATTATTTTTCTGCTCATTGTTTTAATCCTATATTATATAAATTGTTCCTGTAAATTACCCAAGTGTCTAAAAAGCAGGGGATAACCCCTGCGATTTATATGTATTTAAAAAATGTTTCTCTGACTTTTATGGCTAATTCAATTTGTTGTTTTGCGTATTCCTGATATCTTTCAGGGTTTGTAAAATCTACAAATATCGTTCTTCTTATAAAGCAACTTTTGTTTGAATCCTTACAATCCCAAGTTAGAGTGCCAAGTTCCTTTTCAATTTCTTTTTCGTGTTCTTTAAGGTCTGCGAAGAGTTGCTTATTATCTCCAATAAATAATTCTGATGCAACATAATTATCTTTTACACTTATTGTTTGCTTAATGTATGCACCTTTGAGCCCGATCGGTATATTTTGGTAATGTTGTGATGCCGGCTTTATTTGATAATCACCCTCGCCCATTTCATCGCATACTTCTGAATAAACTTTCCAATAATCATATTGAATACCGCCTGTTTTGGTAATGGTCTTTTCTCGTTTTTGTTTTTCTTTTAATTCAGGTTTCAAAAGGCATTCAAAGTCCATTTTATCGCCGTTCAAAAATGCCTTAAAAACAAAAATCCTAAATCACCTGTTGAACCTTCATTGATCGTTCTTAAAACATTCATAATTCGTTCTTTTGGATTTGTAACTATCCAAGCGAAGTATGGTTTTTGAGGTAATTCCAAAACAGTCGGATCATTTACAACATCAACAAAAGTGTCAAAGTTTTGTGTTAAATCCGTAAGTGTTACAACGACTTTTCCGCTCTTTGCTTGGTAATCCGCTATTGTTGAAGTTACCTGAACGGGAGTGTTGTTTTCCAAATACTCTGAAAAATTTTGTTTGCTCTTGAGAGCTTGTTCTGCTGTGATTGTAGTCATATTGACCTCCTTTTTAATTTGTACAACCACATTCATCACTCTGAAGTTAATTAAATTAAAGTCATTGAGCGGAGTTTTGTATCATTCAGACACAATTACCAACCTTTTCCGTCAAGTCCCCGGATATTTTTTTCAGCAGTAGCTTTATTGAAATAATCGTTTTGAGTATCGTATATTTTTTGATATTTGGCTCTCGTTTTGGGATTTGATGTATTTTCAATACGTTTTCGTGCTTTGGTGCTTTCTTTATATGAATTATTATAGAAAGAGTTTAATTGACCGTTAGACATTTTTTTAATGTCGCTTGCGGTATATTTTCCTCTGACATTGTGTTTTTCATTAATGCCTAAATAATAGGCTTGCGACCTGATATCTAATCGTGAACGTGCATCATTTAATACACCTGTTTGTTTATCGATGGCATTCCATTTTTCATCAACTCCCGGATCGGTGTCTTTCATTTTTTTAAATTCATCCACCATTTTTTGAAGTTTCTGTTGTTCGTGCAGGACTTTTGCTTGCTCTTTATTCATTTGATTTTTAGCATTAGTCAATGCCCGATTCAATTCAGAATCTGTCATTTGAGAATATTTTTCCTGATATATATCATTAAGACTGCGGAGTCTGACTTCGTGATCTTGTTGAGATGATGCTCCACCACCTCCGCCTGATCTGCCGCCTCCTGAACCACGACCGCCCATCGATTAGTCTCCTTTCATTTTTGGTATATCTATATCAATCCAATTCTTTTCACTCGTTCCCCAAGTGATTTTACGACCTGACTGTTTGGATAATTTTTTAATTACTTTATCAATTTGCTTTCCGCTTGATGATTTTAATTCCTGCCAATCGTAATCTTCCTCATAACGAGCGTGTGATGGATTTTTCCATTTTCCTAAATATCTGACTTGAACGCTGACGGAATTTCCGTAATCTTCAACCCTGAAGTCTGAATTTGAAATATATCCGTCAGATTCAACACCTCGTCTTAAATTATATTTGAGGTCTGAAACTGTGCTGTCCATAGACATTTTAGCTTTTGTTCTTTTTGGATCTTTTTCTTTCTTTTCAGGTTTAATTCCATTTTTCTTATTTTCAGCACGTTTTGCACGAGCCTTTGCAAGAGCATCAAGTCTTTTTTGTTTTAAGTCTGCTTGTTTTTTAGCATCAACTTCCTTAATTCTCTCTTCAATATCGTGCATTGCTTTTACACGCTGTTCAACAGATAAAT
>JAJJKW010001579.1:0-62410 GCA_023805745.1 Isotricha sp. YL-2021b
TCGGTAACAGACAGAGTACAGGCAGCAGTAAAGGCGACAAAATATGATTTATAAAAATGTATTTAAAAAAAGTGAAAATATATTTGTATTTTACAAATGGATATTTCAGATAACAATAACAATTTTTGTAATTTGGGTTTGTTTTAATCCGCAAACCAGATTACATTCTATTATAGCAATAGGTTTAATGCTTATTTTTTATATCTTGCAAAGCTATATTGAAAATAAATCTTTATTTCACAAAGAATTAATAAGTGCTATATGTAATTCATCTCAAGAATTAATTGTTATATAAAGATTGCAATGGCAAATATTTGTATTGTAATCAAGTTTTTTTTGATACTGTTAATAAATCTCTTGAAGATATAAAAGGTAAAACAGAGGCTGATTTATTTTCAGAAGTAGATGCCGCTATATTTAATAAGATAAGCAACAGAGTCTTGAAAGGTAAAGTTATCAGAAAAAAAGTAGAACT
This sequence comes from Isotricha sp. YL-2021b, assembly GCA_023805745.1. Classification (NCBI taxonomy): domain Eukaryota; phylum Ciliophora; class Litostomatea; order Vestibuliferida; family Isotrichidae; genus Isotricha; species Isotricha sp. YL-2021b. Next base: position 476 of record JAJJKW010001579.1, read on the forward strand.
TGAAACAAGTGATAAAATTTATGACATAACTGCTACTCCGCTAGTTTTAACAAAAGGTGTATTAGGTGCATTAATAATTGCAAAGGATGTTACGCAAGAGGAGAAATTAAGGAGTGATTTAGAAGACAAGGAGCAAATGTTTCGTTCAGTACTTCAGGGTATGCCTATTGCAACATATTTGAAAGATTTGAATGGTAATGTATATTACGAAAACAAAATGGCAATTGATTTTCTTGGATTATCTGATTCGGATAATGCTAACAAGTGGAATTACGAAGAAAAACGAGCAGATGAAATCTCAAAAGAAGATAATGAAATAATAAATGAATGCAAATGTATTGTCAGAGAAAAACAGATTACATTAAAAAATAACGATAAACGTTGGTTTAAAGTAACTAAATGTCCTATCATTAATCACAAAAAGAAGGTTATCGGAATATGCAGCGTTGCAAGAGATATTGATGCTGAAAAAACAGCAGCAGAACAAAGAGAAACTTATGTTGCAACCTTAACTCACGACTTGAAAACCCCGACAATTGCACAGATAAAAGCTCTGGACTTATTGTTAAATGACCATATGGGACCGCTTAACAATGAACAAAAAGAGTTGCTTACGTTGACAAAAGATTCCTGCAATTTTATGTACGAAATGCTTTCTACACTACTAAGTACATATAAATATGAAAATGGTGATTATACATTAAATTGTGAACAATGTAATATAATATCTCTTGCTGAAGAATCAATAAATGAACTTGATGCAATGTTAAAAGAAAAGAATGTAACGGTTCATATTCATACAGATGGCAGCCAATTTAATACAGAATGTGACAGAATGCAAATAAAGAGGGTTCTTACCAATATTTTAGGAAATGCTATCTCATATGCTTATGACAATACTCAGATAGATGTTAATATAATGCAAGATGAAAACGGTATCAAATTTGAAGCAAAAAATGAGAGTGCATACATAAATCCTGAAACTATGAATAATTTATTTAAGAAATATGTTTCTCATGCAGCAAAATTTAATAAGGTAGGAGTCGGACTTGGTTTATATTTATCAAAACAAATAATTGATGCGCATGACGGTAATATATATGCTAAGAGTTTTGAGGATAACCATAATATTTTTGGGTTTGTTTTACCATTGGTAAATAAAACAGAAGAGGATTCCGTTAGTGTATAGATAGAACTATATAAAAACTGTTCCGGCTATAAATAGAAATACGCAATTTTTATTTTTAGCAGTTTTAAATCCAGTATGAAAATCAGCAATATAAGTTTTTACGGCAGTCCTATAAAACCTGCAGGAAAAGAAGCATACAATATTATAACGTCAGCATATCCTGACGTATCACATGTTTTGAACGTAACGGATTCCACTGTCTCCAAGGGATTATTGAGTGAATTTGACATAAAAAATATTAATGAAGTTAAAGACTTATTTGAGTTGGCACATGACTCCATAAAATCAATTGCCAAGTCCTGTAATACAAGAAGCGCTATAAAAAACGGGTATACAAATTTAAAGAAAGGTATTGCCGGTTCAAGAATACTGGAGTTTTCAAATATTGGTGCAAATGGTGAGGATATATCAATAAATGTCAGGATTGATCATGGCAAAACAAAAAAGACAATCATTATTATAGATGGTGAGCAGTATGTCATAAATCCAAAAGGTGAAATTGAAAAAAATCCGTCAATGCGTTTTATTCGTGAAACAAGCGTTAGACCAAAAGGTGAAAAAGTAGAGTATTATACTCAAGGAGAAATAGACCGTTTAAATATTAACAGCCAAATTAATGCCCTTAAGAATGAATTAAGAAAATATATTGATTCAGTTTCAAATAATATTGAATATAAATTAAATTTTATGATTATTAAAATTGCACTTCATAATTTTAATTCTTTAACTCTTGAAAATGTTGATGATAATGTTAAATATTCTAAAACAATTTTTGATAATTTTTCAAAATATTTCGAAAATCATTATGATCTTTTTTTCCTTTTTTCAAAGGATTTTATTAAAATAATTTATAAAATTGAATGTTTATTAAACAAAACAAAAGAAGAGGATGAAGAGACTAAAATTAAACTTTTAAGTATTGTTTATTATTTATCAATTTATTTTAAATCATGTTATGGATTTCTTTTTTTCATTCATAAAATTCAAAAATATCATTTAGAAAATACATTTATTATCGACATTCCAATATTTCAAGAAAAAGATTTTCCAAATATAAAACTAACAGAAATTTCAAGTAATTCTTCATCTAAATTAATAAAATATAAAAATATTTTATCTTTTGACAATTCAAGTGCCGTTTATTTATCAAAAAATTATTTAATTATTTATAATAATATAAGAGGTGAATTATTAAAAATTCATAAATTAAATTCTTCTTTTACAGATAAATTTAGTGTTGTTAAAGTTAAAAAAATAGAAAAAAAAAGAATAAGTCTATTTACTTGTGGAAAATATATTTTTACTTTTTCTTATGATGAATTTAAAAAATCTAATAATGTTATTAAAGTTTATAACTCTCATTTAGAAGAATTAAATTCTGAATATTTACAATATGATAAAAAAACATGTGATTTATTATTTAAAAATAATAAAGATTATTATCTTTCTTTATTTTCAAATAATGAAGAAGAAAAAAATAAAATAAAGGATGCTGAAAATTTTTCTAACTTTTCTTCAATTTTTTGTGAAGATAATTATTTATATATCCTTCATCCTATATTTAATAAACCTAATGATGAAGAAAATATCTATTATTCAAAAAAATATATATATGTTTTAGATTCATATGAAATATCCATTGAAAAAGACAAAATTAATTTTTCATTTTTAAAAACAACATTTTTAAAAAATGAATTAAAAAAAGTTAAATATGATGATATTTCATCAAAAGAACATATAATAGATACATTATTTGAAACAACAAAATCTTTAAATAAATTTATTGTTGTTAATGGAATTTTATTTTCTTCTGATGGAAAAATAATATATGATATAAAAAATAATAATTTTAATCCAAAAGATGGAGGAACTGAATTATCTTCTATATATCTCATTGAAGAAAATAAAACAAATACTATTACTTTATCATATGAAAATTTCATTTTTTTTATAATTGTAAAACTTGATCCAATTTTAAATATATATGAAATTAAAGAACATACATTTGAAATTCATAGTTTTTATTCTAAAAATTTATTTAATTCAAATAAAAACTTATTAAAGGGAATTCAAAATAATTTAAAAAATGAAAATATAATAAATATTACTGAAAAAGAAGATATATTTGATGAAGTATTTAATTTAAATTCTTTGGATGAAATTAAACATAAAAAGGAAAGTAATATTGTTAAATTAAAAGAAAATGATACAAATGTAATACAATATATTCTTTTTTCTTTTTGTGAATATATTTTTGAAATTAATTATAATAATTTTGTAGGTGGAGAAATTGGAAAATATATTAGATTTCCTTATATAATAAGTAATGATTATCCAAATTACTTATTATTACAAGAATTATTAGAAAATAATAAAAATAATGAAGATTATTTACTTATTATTCTGTTAATTGTTTATATTCATATTAATTCATTAAAAAAAATTGAAATGAATATATGCCAAATATTTGGTAATGAAAAAAAAACTGAAAAGTTTATAAATATTTTATTGGATATTTCAAATAATAATAAAAATTTAGAAAATATAAGTTTGATAATCATATTAAAAATTTTAACTATATCAAATTTAGATGTGACAATTTTAGAAAAAATTATAGATTTAATTACTCCAAATAAATTTGAATTAAATGAAGAATTTTTAATAGATAAAAAGGATGTTTTAAATGAATTATATAATTATTGTTATTTTAGCAAAGGAAATACAATAAATATTTTAAATTCTAAAAAAATAAACGAATTTAATAATAAATTACTTAAATTATTTTTTATGGAAAATAATAATTTATATTTTAGTCAAATTTTATCTTCTTTTAAATATTATTTTAAATATCTCTTTTCTTATATTGTAAAAAATAATCAATTTCATGAAATGTTTTGTAATATTGCGAATTTAATATTTAAACTTTCATTAGAGTATTTAAATAATTTTAATTCAAAAACACAAAAATTTAAAATTCCATTTTTAAAATTTTGTTTAAACTTATCATTTATTTATTACAATGATTTACCAAATTATTTTAGTTTAATAAGTTGGAATAATTTATTTGAATTAATAAAAAAATTATCTGAAATAAAAGGTATTAACAATACTAATGAAGAAACAAAATATGATATAGTTTTTGATAATATTTCTTTTTCAAATGAACAACAAAAATATCTTTTATTTACTCTTCCAAATTCAAATAATTCATCTTTATATATTGAAGAATTTCTAGTTGAAAAAGAAAAATTAAAAAATAAAAATATTTTAATTTTAGGAGTTATTGAAGCAATAACTAATTCAAAAGAAATTTATAAAATTGAATATATTGATCAACAAAAACAATTTACATATTCTAATATAATTATTAATAATGTAGATCTTAAAGATGGAATAAAAATAAGATTTAATCCAGAGGCAAATAATTTTTTTGTTAAGGTTAGAATTAGTAATTATAAATTTTTCAATGAAAAAATTGATCCAATTTTAAAACCTTGTAATGAGTTATTTAATTATATTTTAAAAAAATATTCTTTTTATTTAGGTTATGATGATAAAATTACAAATTTATTTAATACAAGACTTTTTTCTTTAGGAATACCGAATAATAAAAAACTAAATCAAAATAATTCTGATTTAAAACTTTTTGAAGAACATTTAAAAAATGAAAATATAAAAAAAATTTTTGAAACTAAAAAATCCTCTTCAGAAATAAATTTTGAAAATGAAAATATTTCAACAGAAAAAAAAAATATTAATGAAGATTCTCCTTTAGAAGATTTAATTTCAAATAATAATATCCTAAATGTAATAAATAAATTTGAAAATAATATGAAAATTATAATTAAAGGAGAAATTCCTGATAAAATAGTAAAATATACTTTTTTTATTGTTTTACATCATGAAAATTTATTAGAAACTTTTATTAATTTTTGTCAAGACCAAAATCTACAAAAAGAGTCAGAAAACTTTTTAAATAAAAATATATTTTATGTTTTATTAGATAGATGTTCAGATTTAAGAAGAACTTATAAAGAAATAAAAGATGATTGTGTAAATAACAATTTAGAAATTACAGATACATTTAATATAATTTTTGAAAAATTAAAATTTTTATATTGTCTTAATCCTCAAATAAAAGGAAATCATATTCCAAAAAAAATTAATCAACTATTAAGTAATCAATTTAATCAAATAATAAATGAACATATAATTAATATTACAGAAATAATAATGAATAAAGATATTACAATTAATAATATTTTAGAAGGATATGAAAAAGTACAAACAAAAGCAAAATTTAGAGAAATATCTTTATTAATTTTAAATGAAGTTTTACATAAAATCAAAGATAATGATGTTATTTGTTCTATAATATCTAATTTTTATTTTAATTTTTCAGAATATAATTCAATTCCTTCTATTTATGATTCTTTAAAATGTGTTAATGAGAATATTGTTAGGAATATTACTAATTCTTTTCATATTCTTTTGACTTCAATTTTAGAAAAAATAGAAAATGAAAAATTAACTAAATTTAATTTAGCTATTTATTTAAGTTTTCTTATTTGGAAAATAAGAAAAAGGAATTTTATAATGTTTGCTTCCAATAATAAATATCAATTATTTGATTTATTTAAAAATAAAACTAATTTAGAAAAAGCAAATAAATTTTTATTTATTCTTCCAGAAAGTGGTTTAGAAGGAAAAAATTTTATAAATTTTTATGAATTAAGACCAATAGATGATTATCATTTAGGAAAAATTTTAACTGATTTATTTATATATTACACAAGTAGAATAATTCATTTAGAAAATAAAAATGATGATAAAGAAGAAAATTTCACAAAAAAAAAAAATGATTCAAATGAATTAAAATTAGTAAGATTAGAATCAATAAATCAAACAAATTATTTTTCTATTTTAGAAATTATTATAAATGCTTTTGGATATCAATTTCAAAATATTCATCAAGTTTTTAAAAGTGAAACTCATATTCTTGCAGAAAAAGAATTTACTTTTCCTTTTGAAGAAAAAAGTTTTGAACCTTTTTTTAAAAAAATGATTCAAAAAAAATTAGAAAATGTTTTAAATGGATTTAACAAAATTTGTTTATATCAATATTCTATTTATCAAAATTTAAATAAAAATCAAAATATTTTTAAATATCATTCTATTTGGAAAAATTTGTTATCTTTAACAAAGTTTTCCAATTATGAAAATACTCAATTAATTTTGAATATTTTAAAAATGTTTACATTAATTGAATTTGACAATTTATATTTATTTATTGATAAAATTCAAGATAATAACAATTCTAAACAAGATTTCAAATTAGAAGATTTTTATGATTTGATATTAAATATTACAAAATATACAACTTTAATTACTAATTATTTTAAATTTATATATGAAAATAAAGAAAAAGAAAAGACAACAAAATTTATATTTGAAAAAATAGTAAAAGAAAAAAAAATATTTTTATTATCATTCTTTAATTTCAATATTCAAAACATAACACATTTTTCTCCAGTAATATATAATTCAAAATTAAATTTAGAAAATAAATTAATTAATTATATTCCAGAAGAAAAAGATTTAGAATTATTAATAAAAAGGGGATATTATTTAAAACAAGAAAAATTAAGAACAATAGGATTAATAATTAATAAACCAAAAGAAGAAAATGAAGAAAGTTTAGACGATGATGAGAGTATAACAAATTCATATAATTCAAATGAAGAAGATGATGATGATCATAATGAAGCTATTAAAAATATTGCTGAAACATTTACTTTAATAAATATTTCTAGAGAAATTCCTATTTTATCAGATGAAATTATTAATGGTCAAAATCCTAATTTCACTTTTGCAAATGAAAATGAAATTATTTATGATGATAATTATTTTAATTCAAATGATTTTTCATTAGATGTTTTAGATTTTTTAATTGAATATTTATCTGATAATTTATTAATTAAAAAAAGATTTTCTCCTTTATTATTAATTGAATATATTCAAATTTTAAAATGTTTAATTTATAATTATTCAAAAAGTAATAATGTGAATAAATTTATAAAAGAAAAATCAAATGAAATATCTCAATTATTATCAATAAATTTATTATCATTTCCTCATTCAATAATATTTAAAGAAAAAATAGAAGTATGTTTATCAAATTGTATATATAATTTAGATAAAGAAAGTTTTGAAAAAGAACAAAAATTAAATTTTAATGATATAACAATGGGAATAGAAGATAATGAAAACAAAGTAAAAAAAATACAAAATTGTTTTGGTAATTTAATAGAAAAATCAGTAAGTTGTAGTGGAGGAATTCTTTATTTTTATAATATTCCAGGAAAAAAAATAACAATTCCAATTGTAGATAAAGTAAAATTAAAAAATTGTTCTTGGTATGATAAATCAGATACAAGAGATATGATATTAAATGTTTTAAATTTACAAAGTTATGAAAAATTAAAAGAAAAATATAAAGATATTTCTCAAGATAATGAAAATAATTTTAGTCCTTGTATTAAAAGAGAAATGGTATTTTTATGTAATGATTTATTACAAAATTTAGGTTTGAAAAAAAAGAAAATTTTTGCTGATGATGAAATTAATAATAAAAAAAAGAAAAAAGAATTTATAAATAAAAATGATTTTGATGAAGATTTAAAAGAAAAAGAAAGAAAAAAGAAGAAAAAAAAAAAAAATGAAGATGATGAAGAAGAAATTTTTGAAATTAATGAAGAAAATGAAGAAGAATTTGAAGAAATTACAGATGAAGAAAATGAAGAAGAAAAAGAAGAAGAAAAAGAAGAAGAAAAAGAAGAAGAAAAAGAAGAAAAAGAAGAAGAAAAAGAAGAAGAAAAAGAAGAAGAAAAAAAAGAAGAAAAAAAAGAAAAAGAAGAAGAAAAAGAAAAAAAAGAAGAAAAAAATGAAGAAGAAGAGAAAAAAGAAGAAGAAGAGAAAAAAAAAGAAGAAAAAGAAAAAAAAGAAAAAAAAGAAGAAAAAGAAGAAAAAGAAGAAGAAGAAGAAAAAAAAGAAGAAGAAGAAGATGAAATGATTGATATAGAAGAAGAAGATGAAAAAAAAGAAGAAGAAGATGAAGATGATAAAATTGAAGAAGAAGTAAAAAAAAATAAAAAAAGAAAAAAAAAAGAAAAAAGAAAAGATAAAAAAAAAGAGAAAAAAGAAAATAAAGAAGAAGAAGAAGAAAATAATGAAATGAATGAAAATTGGGAAAAATTTTATAAAATATTACAAAGAGAATATGAATTATCAACATGTATATTTTTAGTAGAAGATCAATTGTTTAATAAATTTCCATTAAGAATGGCTTGTTTTTCTTTTGATTCAAATTATTTTTCAACAGAAAATTTATCTTCAATTTCTTTATCTTCAAAAATAAATCAATTAACTGATAATATAAATCCTTTACCAGATGAAATTACAAATGATATATTAAATACTAAAAAAAATAAAGATAATAAAGAAAAAGAGAAAGAAAAAGAAAAAGAAAAAGAAAAAGAAGAAAATCTTAATAAAAATTTATATTTATCTTTATGCCAAAAATTTAAAATAAAAACAAAAAAAGGAAAATTAAAATATAATGATAGATATTTAGATGATATGAGAAAATTTTATAATTTATATGATTCTTCTCCTAATTTTAAAAATAGCAATTCTATTAATTCTTATCAAGACATTAGATCAGCAGGGATTTATATTATTAAATTTTATTTCAGATTACTTCTTCTTAAAGATAATAATATTTCTTTAATTGATTTAAAATCTTTAAAATTATTATTTGCTATTACATCATATTATAAACTTTTCTTTAATAAAAAAGAAGAATATGATATTGTCAAAAATGGAATTGAAAAATTTTTGGAAATGAATTTACATAAAATTGATGTTATTGAATTATTAAAATTCCAAAATATAATAACTTATGACACTAAAATTAAAGATGAAAATGATTTTTTAAAACAAACACAAGATAAATTTTTGACTTTGGTTATTGATTGCTTAATTAAAAATAAAGATTATCAAAAATTAAAAAATTTATTTTCCATATTATTAAATAAAACTAAAGAATTACATGATGATAATAATTTAGAAAATTGTATTACTCTATTTCCAATTATTACAAATTTATTATCTAAAATTCCTAAAGATGAAATAAATAATTATTATCCAGAATATGAAAAATCTCCTTTAATTGCATCATTTACAAAAATAGTTAATAATGATTCCCGTCTTCAAAAAACTGATTTTTCAATTTATTGTCTTGAATTTTTATTAAATTCATTAATAATATTTAAAAATAATAATATATCAATATCTTCATTTGAACCAACTATAGTAAAATTAACCGATGATTATGATATATTAGTTAATAAATTAAAATCAAAATATTTATTAGATATTTTAATTCAAAAAGACAAAAATTTAGTTATTGAAAATACAAAAACTATATCAATTCCTGATAATCAAGGAATACCATATATAATAAAAATAAAAAAACAAAATACAAATAAATTATATATAAGTGATAATAACATTGAAAATAATAATAATTTAAATAATAAACAACAATTAATATATGTTTCAGAAGTAGAAAATGAAATTTTTGAAAAAATAAATTCAAAACAAAATATAGAAATTCCATCAGATAATTGTTATATATATAATGATAATGAATCATCAAAACGTTCAATTATAGTTGATGGATTTAGTAAATTTAAAGATAAAATAATAAATAATACTTTATTACAAAATGATTCAATGGAATTTGAAATAGAAAATACATTTCAATTTACTAAAGATTGTATAATTGGAATAGATAAAGAAGGAAAATATTATGTATTTGGTAAATTAGGTTCAATAAATACTCAAAAAATATTTAAACCATTTCCAGAATTAAATGATATAAATACATTAGAAAAAATAATTAATATAGGAAATAATGTAATTTTAACTTCAACTTCATTATATTTTTCTCCTTCAAAAATTCCAGAAAATTTTGAATTATTAAGAGCAGCAAATGGTCATTTAAAAAAATATTCTTTATCAAATACAAATGAAAATTTTATTAAAGCAACTTTTGAATGTTCAATTGTTCTTTTAACTGATAAAGGAGAAGTTTATGGTATTTTATTAGATGGTGATTATAGAAATTTTAGTGAAAATCAAATTAATGAAACTAGAAGTTTATATAAATTATCAATACCTTCTCATTTAAAAGTTATTGATGTTTGTGAAAATTATTCTGCTGTTATTTTCTTATGTTATGATAAAAATTTAGAAAAAAATGTAATTTATATTAATGCTGATATTAAAAGCTTACATTTTTTTTCTAGAAATTCTACAGAAGATAATGTATTTAATAAAGAAGTTGGATTTTTTTCTGGGAAAAATATTATTAAAATATTAAATAATGAAGATATATATTTTGTTGCTTTAGGAAAGGATGGTAAAGTATATTATTTAGATAGAGATGATTATAATAAATATGGTGTAAGTACAATAGATTATTTTATAAATTTACAAATAAAAATAATTGATATATATAATTGTGGTAAAGGAATTGTTTTTAAAGGAATTGATGAAAAAAATGGAAATGAATTTACTTTTATTGCAGGAGATTCATATGTTTCTAGTTTTTCTGTTAATAAAAGAAATGATAAAATTAGATTATCAAATCCTGAAATGATTGATTTTGATTTTTATATTAAAAATAAAAATAAAGATAAAGAAAAAAATAAAAATGAAAATAAAGGTCTTTTATATAAAAAAATGATAAAAATTTTAGGTTGTGGAAATGATATTTTTATTCTTTATAATATTTATCAACCTTTCATTCAAATTCAAAATGAAAAATTCAATTCTTTGAAAAGTTATAAATTAGTTACAAAAGATAAAGATTATTTAGTTGTTCCTTCATTATTGAAAAAAAATAATTCATTTATTTATCTTTTCGATATTGCTGAAGATTGGATTAAAAGTGAAAAGTTAGATGATGGAATTGATTTTAAATTTATTGATAAGGATGAAAAATCTACTTATTCAGAATATTTAATTTCTAAATTAGCTTTATTTGTAAAAAATATAGAAGATATAAATGAAATTTGTATTCAAATTCCAAATTCAATTCAAAATGAAATATCAAATCAAAATTCTAAAGATGAATATTCATTTAAATTTAGTGAAATAAATTCATCAGTGAAATATAATAATATTGATATTAGAGTAAATCCTTTATTAGAAAAAGCATCTGAAGAAACAAAATTAAAATATGAAAATATTAAAAAGGATATAGAAAGTAATTTAACTGAAATAAATATAGATTATTTAACTCAATATATTCGTTCTAAAGAATTTTATGATATGAATTATTTTTCAATGAATCAATCATTAAATGAATATTTAATAGATAAATATCATAATTATGATAAATATCAAAAAATATCAGAAGAAAAAACTTTAACTTTAATATCAGAAATATCAAATCAAATAGCTTTATCATCTGAAAATTTATTAAAACATTCTTCAATAGTTTGTCAAACTTCATTAATAAATTTATTATTTAACAACTCTGAATTTATTGAAAAAAAAATAAGAGAAAAATACTTTAATCAAAACTTAAATTTATTAAAACCATCTCAAACAAAAATAAAAATAAAAGTATCTCGTTCATTAGCAATGAAAAATAAAGAATTGAATTTAACAGATATAAATTATGAATGGACAATATTTTCTCAAATAATAAAAAAGTTAAAAAATGAGAAAAATAATTATTATTTTAAAAATAAAAATTCAAATTTATTTTCAATAATATTAATAGGAGAAAACGCAACAGATGCAGGAGGACCAGCAAGAGAAATAATAACTCAAGCATTTGAAGAATTAACTTCTCCTTATTTAGATTTATTTATTCCAACTCCAAATAATTTATCAAAAAGCGGAAATGATAGAGATAAATATACTATAAATCCAAGTGCTAAAAATGAAAAACAAATAGAAATATTTAAATGTTTAGGTAAAATTTTAGCTTATGTTATTTCTAGTGAAAATTATGCTCCTCTTCCTTTATCTCAATTTGTTTTTAAACAAATATTAAATTATAAAATAGAACCAATTGATATTGAAAGTATTGATATTCATTCATATAATTCAATAATAAAAATATTAACTTATGGAACTTTAGAACAAAAAAAGAATTTATATGGAATTATAGATTTTACATGTCAATTATCAAATGGTGATATAATAGAATTAATTCCTGATGGTAAAAATATATTATTAAATGAATCAAATCAAAATAAATATTTAGAATTATATTTAAAAGCAAGAAGTAATGAAATATATGAACAAGCTCAAGCAATTAAAATAGGTTTATGTTCAGTTATTCCAGAACAAATAATTAATTTTTTAACTTGGCAAGATTTTGAATATAAAATATGTGGTCCACAAACTTTTGATATGGATTTATTAATTAGAAATACTAAATATACAGGATTTAAACCAAGTGATCCTACAATAAAATATTTTTGGAAATTTTTAAATGAATGTACTTTAGAAGAAAAATATTTATATTTAAAATTTGCAAATGGATTTTCTAGATTACCAAAAGATGATTCCGGTTTTAATAAAAATCCTCATCAAATTACTAAAATGGAAGATATTAATTCTAATGATTATGATAAAAAATTACCAAGAAGTCATACTTGTTTTTTTACTATTGATATTCCTCCTTATTCTACTTATGAAATTTTAAAAGAAAAAATGCTTTATGCTATGAGAAATTCAATGGTAATTTCTGATACAGAAGAATTTCTTGGATTAGATATTTAAAATTATATTATATTATATAATATAATATTTAATTATTAAAATTTTATAAGTTAATAATTTGAAAAGATTTAAAATAAAAAAAAATACATTATTCAAATTTTAAATATTTAAAAAAAAAGAAGAATAACCATTTAAAAATAAAAAATCAATTTTTTAAGTCGCAACCCAATCACCAAATGGATCATTATTAGGATTAATAGGAGGAGTTAAATTTTCATCAGAATCTTCATAAGTATCAAAATTAGAAGAATCTCCATTTCCACTAACTTTAGGAACATAATATCCAGGTTTAACTTTAAGAAAAAGTGTAAAATCATAATCTTTAAAAAATCTATGTCCTCTAATATCATTAATACCATTTTTTAAAAGACCATATCTTTTACTTAAATCTTTAACTAATAAATGTTTAATTAAACTTTTAGCAGCTTTGTTAAAATTACTAGGAAATTTAAGAACACAATGAGTGATTTTTTTATACATTTTCATAGGATCTTCATCATTAAAAGGATCAATTCCAGCTAACATTTCATATAATAAAACACCAAAAGCCCAAAAATCACATCCTTTATTATGTCCTTCATTTAATAATATTTCAGGAGCTAAATAATTTGGTGTTCCACATATAGTATATGTTTTATCTTCTACTACTTTTGCAAAACCAAAATCTACTAATTTTAATATTCCTTTATTATCAAATAATATATTTTCTGGCTTTAAATCTCTATATACTATTTCTTTTTGATGTATATCTTCTAACATTTTTAATATATGTCCTGCATAAAATTGAACTTGATCAAAAGGAAGTTTTCCATTTTCACGAAGAAATTTAAAGAAATCTCCTCCATTAACAAATTCTATTATTATATATAAATATTTCTCATCTTGGGCTATTCCATCCATTGTTATCTATAATTTTATTATATATTATATTATTATTTTTTTTTCTTACTATGTTTGGACCTTTTATATATGATAATATTTTTACTTCATTTATTACATGATCTACTTGCTTGTTGTTTACTACATCTACTTTTTTTAATATTTTTGCTACAAAAAATTTTCCTGATGTTTTATGCTTTATTAAACGGACTCTTGAAAATGAACCCATTCCTACTGTTACTGGTTGAAGTTCATAATCTGCAATTTTGACTTTTCTTACTTGGGCTTTATTAAATGCTTCCATTTTTTTTTATTTGATTTTTTTTTTTTTTGATAAGTTATATTTTTTTTATTTAATTTATTTTCATTTTGGAAATTTAATTTTTTATATTATTTAAAAGGAATATGAATTTATTAAACATTATTCATTATTAAATTAATGTAATTGAAGAATATTTAATTTTCAATATTTAGTTTAAGATTTTTTTATAGAGTATATTAAATAGTTTGAAACTTGAAAATCCTTAATTAATAAAAAATTGAAAATACAGAAATTCAATATTAAATATAGGGGATTTTAAATACTTTTTTTATAATATAGATTTTTTTATTTTCTAAATTAATGCTAATTTATTCATTTTAAAAGTAAGATTTTATTTTTTTGTATATTTTTCCAATGCATCAAAAACAATTTATTTTTTCAAATTTTATTAAAAAAAATAAAGAGTTTCAATTCTTTTTTTGTTTATTTAATAAATTATTACTTAAATCTAATATTATAATATAAGATTTAAATATTTTTTTGTGATTATTATTTTAATATTTATATATGTTTTTATTATAATAATTATTAAAAAGAAAATTAATAAATATTTATTATATCATAATCATAAAAGTTCACTCAATTTTATATTTTTTTAAAAAGTTACTAAAAAATTCCCGAATTTCAATTTAATAATTTAAAAATGGCATAAAAATAATTAAAATTTTTTTTTCCATAATTATTCAACTTTCTAACATTTTTTAATTTAATTCGATTATCCCAGATAAATAATTTCCAAATAATTATTCAAAATGAAAAGAACAATAACATTAAGAGAAAATAAAAATCGAAAGCATTTACTATTAAAGCATGATAATGAAAATGAAAAAGAATTAAAAATGCTAACAAATGAATTAAATGAAGAAGAAAAGGACTTAATTAGAAAAAGACATAATGAAAAAAAAAAATTAAAAAAAGTAGAAACTATAGTAAAAGATTATGTAAATGTTTTAAAGGATGAATTTAAAGATAAATATAGTGATAATGATACAGATAATACAAATGATAATTTAAAATATATTAAATTTCGTTCTAAGAAAAGTTCTGGGTTATTAAGTAAAAAACCTTCAAAAGATTTACATTTTGATAATAATCATTTAAATTTATATTCTTTTTCTGTTGAAAAAAAAAGAACAGTTGGAAATGCTAAATTGAAAAATAATAATTTGGAAGATTTAAATTTATTTTCAATTAATAAAAATGCAAAAAAAGAAAACAGTAATTTAAAAAAAAAAGAATCTAAAAGAGATATTAAAATTAAAATAATTGAATCTGATTTTGATAAACAAAGTAAAATTAGTAAAAAAAGTAAAATTAGTAAAAAGAGTAAAAAGAGTAAAAAGAGTAAAATATCTAATTCAGTGGATGTTGAATTAATTCCAACTGAAAATGAAGATAAAAGTACTTCAAGAATAAATTTCAATCCTTCAAAAACTTATAAAACTGTAAAATCTATAATTTCAGAATCATCATATAAAAATAAAAAAACTTTTAAAACTTCAAAAATAAGAATAAGAAAAGCAAATATTGACTTAGATGATATTGAGGGATATGATAGTGATAAAAATAATGAATTAGTTTATAAAAGAACTGGAATAACAAATGATGGTCTTTTAAAATTAAATGATTTAAAAAAAGAAATTAAAAATAGTTTTATAGGAGATACTATTATTAAATTTAAAGATAATAAAAAATTTTTAATTGATGATACTCCAAATTTAATAGGAAGTACTTTAATAAAAAATGATATTGAAGATGAAGAAAATGATGATATAATATTTAAAGAACAAAGATATAGAAATTTACAAAAAAAAGGTTATGTTTATGATTCTTTAGATGATGAAGAAATTGTTGAAGATCAAATGAATTTATTTTATATTAATCCAGAATCAATTTATGTTTTTTTATTGGATTGTTTAGTTTGTATTTGTGCTTTTTATAATATAATTTATATACCTTATTTTTTAGGAAGTAATGGAATTTATTGTAGAAAAAAATTTATAAATTGGGATAATTTAGTTGAATTATTAATTGATATTATTTATATTTTCGATGTCATTATACCTTTTTTTGTTGCTTTTTATGATTTTGATGAAGTTTTTAATACTGATTTAAGAGTTATTGCTGATAATTATTTAGATAATTGGTTTTTTTGGGATTTTATTGCTGCAATTCCTTTTAAAACTATAATATCTTTGTTCGATAATAGATGTAAACAAAAATCATTTATGAATTCTCCTTTATATAATAATAATTTTTATTATATTTTAATTTGTTTCAGAATATTAAAATTATATAAAGTAATTTATAAAAATAAATTCCTTGACACAATCTCAAATTATTTAAATGAAATGAGACATTTTAGTGATTATTTAAAAATATATAGTAATATAATAACATTTATAATTTCAATACATACAGTTTCAAATTTATATATATTTATAGCAAGAAATGATTATCCAAATTGGATAGTCCATTATGGTTATGAAGACAAACCATATTATAAATTATATATTATTTCAATATATTATACAATAGAAACTTTAACAACAGTAGGATATGGTGATATAACATGTGTTACACCTAAAGAAAAAATTTTTGGATTATTTATGGAATGTATTGGAATTTTTGCTTATTCTTGGGTTGTGACTTCTGTTAGTAATTATGTGAAAATTTTAAATGAAAAAACAGAAGAATATGAAAATAAATGTAAAATTTTAGATAATATTAAACTATCTATTCCTAAATTCCCTGATGAATTATATGATAGAATTACTAGATATTTAAAATATAAACAAGATGCTGAAAAATTAGATAAAAATATTATATTTGAATCTTTACCAGTTGGTTTAAGTAATATTTTAATTTATGAAATGTATAAACCAATAATAAATAATTTTGTATTTTTTAAAAATTTTGATAATATTGATTTTATTGTTAAAGTAGTATTAAATTTTAATCCAATATTATCAGTTAGAAATGATATATTAATAAAAGAAGGTGATTTAGTAGAAGATATAATATTTATAAAAAGAGGAAGATTAAGTTTAGAACTTCCTTTAGATTTTGTTAATAATGAAACAACTGCAACAAAATCAATAACAAATGCAACATTATTTTTAAAAAATGAACTTCAAACAAAAAAACCAAAAATAAAAAAGAAAAGAAGATTTCGTAGATTTTTAGCAAAATTTAGAAGAAAAAAAAATAAATATGGTTTAGTAGATGAT
This sequence comes from Isotricha sp. YL-2021b, assembly GCA_023805745.1. Classification (NCBI taxonomy): domain Eukaryota; phylum Ciliophora; class Litostomatea; order Vestibuliferida; family Isotrichidae; genus Isotricha; species Isotricha sp. YL-2021b. The sequence goes on from JAJJKW010001579.1 coordinate 17,961, forward strand.
GATGGAACTCCAAATTATAAAATATTAGAACTAAGAAGAAATGAACATTTTGGTGATATTTTAATGTTTCTTAATCAAAGATCTCCTTTAAATGTTAGAGTAAAAACAAAAAAAGCAGAATTATATTTTTTAAATAAAAAAAATGCTCTTGATATTTCTACAAGTTTTCCTTTAATTTGGAAAGAAATAAGTAAAAAATCTTTATTTAATTATGAACAAATTAAAAGATTAATGAATAAAGTAAAAAAAATATTTATAAATTCAAAAGGAAAAAAAGAAAGAATATTATCAAAAAATACAAAAAAATTTCAAAATTCTGAAATTTCAGAACAAACGGAATTAAATGAAAGTGAATTGAAATCAATTCCTTCATTATCTAATTTAACTGAAAGTATGATATTAGAATCTGTATCTCCTCAAAATAGAGAAGATATTCTAAAACCAAGATCAAAATTTAATAAAGATAAAACTTTAAATACAATAAATGAATCTTTTTCTTCTTCAAGTTCAAGTGAAAATCAAAAAAAATTTCAAAAAAAAAGATTGTCTATTAATGAACATATAAGTGAAAAATCCGATGACGATGATTCATTTGTTGAAAATGAAGGTAATTATAATAAAGACAAAACTAAAAAAAATACAGTTATTATCCAAAAAAATATATGTGTAAATAATGGTGATAATAATATTTTTAAGAAAAATTCTGATAAAAAAAAAATTACACCTTTTCAACCAGAAGATATTAATGATGAAATTTATCCTAATGAAATTTTTTTTAATGGAAGTGATGTAGATAAATACATCAGAAATAAAACAAAAGATTTAAAATCAAGAATAAAAAGAGACTATATTACTAAAAAAGTAAATCATTTTAAAACATATTCTTATTTAAATGAAACAAATAATACTAATTTAGACACAAATAGATTAAATTATTCAGTTTGTTCAACTGAAATTTCATTTAATTTACATAGTGAATATGATAATATAAATGAATTAAGTGATTATAAATATTCTAAAGATACAAAACTTAGAAAAAAAATAAGTGATATTTTAAAAGGAAAAGAAGAAAATAAATCAGAGAAATCGAAATCATTTAGTAAATCTTCAAGTGCTTCAGAAGAAGATAAAGATAATAAAGATGATTTTTTTAAACCAAGTATTATTAATAAAAGAAGACAAAGTATTTCTTTTTTTCAATTAAAAAATAAAATTGGGAATTTTAGTAAAGATGAGACAGAAGATAAAAAATCTGAAAAATCACATAAAGAAAAAGCAATATCAAAAAAAGATATTAAAAAAAAAATTAATGATAATGGAATTCCAAAAAGAAGGAAAAGTTTATTAATAACATTAAATGAAAATATTGAAAGAAATCAAATAAATTTAAATAATCCTGAATTATTTTATCATGGATTATTTAAAAATATTCTTGACAAAAAAAAAGTACAAAATGGAGAAAATCCTTTAAATAAAGAAGAAGAAGAATTAAGGAATAAATTAGGGAAACAACGTCCTAATAATATAGAAGATGGAATCAGTAATTTATTCGGTACAATAAAAAAAGATGAAACATAAATTTATTGATTTATAAATGTTATTAATGTATAAATTAGATTTTATATTTTCTTTACTTGATTTGATTTGATAAATGTATAATTTGATTGTTAATTAAATAAGTATATATTTCTATTTTAACAATTAATATTTTGATTATAATATAATATATAATCTATAATTGATTTATTGATTAATGGAAAGATTTATTAGAATAAACTTTTTGATTTTTATTATTGTAAAATATAATTTATTATTTAAATTATAAATTAAAATATTTTATAACATAATATATATTAATCATTTAATTGAAATATAAATGTTTATTATAAAAGGAATTGGTTATTCGATTAAATTACCTTTTTTATTATAATAACATTATCATTTTCATAATTTTTATTTATAATAATTACATTTATTTAGATTACAAAACAAATAATTTATTCTTTATTATTTTTCATTAATTCATTAATTGCTTTTGAAAAAAAAATTAGTTGAATTCTCATTTTAACATTAACAATTAAAAGAAATATATGAATAATTTCTTCATGTAGAAAAATAGAATTCATTTCATCAAAATCAGATGGAGAAACATTTTTTGGATAAAAAGTGTATTTTTTAAGATATTTAGTATAGTTTACATTCAAACAAAGTAATCTCTTTATATTTTTATAATTATAATCTTCATGATAATATCCATATAATTTTTCCACATAATTAATTATTGCTTGTTTAATATATTTAGAATTTAAAGAAGAGTTAAATTTATTTGTTCCTAAAGGATTTGATGATAATTCTATAATATAATTTATTTCGTCATTAATACAATCAATTAAATTTGGTGAATAATTCTTTAAATGATAAAAACCATAATCATTCCAATTGTAATCAAAGTAACTTAAAGAAACATTTTTATTAGTTCCTTTAAAAGCAATTTTATCATAATCTTCACTTAAATATTTATTATAAATATTATTGTATAAATTTTCATCTAATAAATTTTTATCAATATTATCCCAAGAATCAACACTATTAAAAGAAGCTTGTTTTAAAGTATATAAATCATCAATTTTATAAATAGTATCATTTGTATTTATTTTTTTTTCATTTTCTTCATCATATTCTTCATCTTTTTTTTTTTCTTCTTCATTTTTAATTTCATTAATAACATTTAAAATTTGTTCTTGTTTGATTAGATCTATTTTTTCTATAATCTCTTTAGTTCTTTTTCTAGTAATTTCATTTCCATTACTTGTTCTTTTAAATTCTATTAATTCTTCTAAAAGAGAAAATTTTTGAAATTCCATTAATATTATACAAGCTTCTATTAATTCAGATATATTTAAAATATTTTTTAATTTTTTTAATTCTTCAATAGTAATATTCCATGGTTGATGAGCAATTATATTATTTAAATTAGCTAATTGTTTTAATTTATTTGGAATAACATTTAATCCAATAATTAACCAATTAATATCTCCATCATTATCTAAAAATTCTTCTTCAAATAATCTTGTTAAAAATTCATTTTTCATTGTAGAACAAGCCATTAATGCTAAATAATATTTCCATTGAATAGGCAAAAATGAATTTTTTTTAAATATATAATTCACAGATTTCTCATATATTGTAAAATAATCTTTATACCATATAAAATATTGTTCAAAATATAAGAATCTTCTCATTCTTTTTAAATTATTTATTAAAGTTTCTTCTATATTATCATCTAAATTATTATAAATTGAATGATGATTTATTATACGGGATGATTTTTTTATTATGATATTATTCGTTTTTAAAATTTTTTCAATTTCTTCTTTTCTGTCGTCTTCTGTATCAAACATAAAATTTTTAGATAAATATGAAAAACAATGTTTTTGAAAACTATATATTGATTCAGACTCAATTAAATTTATTCTAATGTTAATTGAATCCAAATAATCTTTATTAAGCTCCAAATTATATTTTTCAATTTTTTGGATTATTGGTTGAATAGTTTCATATGTTGTATTTCTATACGAAAGAATTGAATATAGACGATTTAAATCTTTTATATAATTATAATAAATTGTTAATTGATTTGGTGAAATATCTAAAGTCTTTAGCATTCAATTATAATTTCTTATTCTATTTACTTATTTCAAAAAAAATAAAACAATATAATTAAAATTTGGAGAATTTTCTTGTTATTGGAAATAAATTAGAAAAGGTTTATTTAAATTTGCATATTATATAATATTATAAATATTTAATTAAATAAATTATTTTTTCATATGAAAAATTTGATAAATTGAATTTAAATCTTCATTTAAATATATTTTGAAATTATAATCATTTTTCTCTAAATTGAACAATTTTAATATATGACAAATTTTAAAATCATAATAATTTTTTTTATTTAAAAAAAGTTGATTTTTTGTTAATTCAAAATAAAAACATTTATATATATATTTTTCGTTGATAAGATTAGTTTCAAGAATTTCTTTTATTTTAGATTCTTCCAATCTATTTTTTTTATTTTCATTTTTAAAAATAATATCTAATTTTTCAATTAATTTTTTATCATATACATTATTCAAAATGATAGTCAATAATTGTCTAAAAGTATGTCCTGATTTTAATTTGAATGTTTTAAAAAGTTTTTCTTTTGAGTTATTTAAAAATTTTTCAATATTTGTTAAATCTAAACTGATTAAAAAATCTTCTTTGATCATAAAAGATTTTTCATCTAACAAATTTATTTCAAAATAATCTTTATATAATTTACTAAATAATTCAATGCAAAATTCAGGTAATATTTTTTCCCGATTATCTTTTAAATAAAAACTATAATTTTTTTTTTTTACATTTGTATGTAAAAATAAGTCAGATTGATATATATATTTATATTCATTTATTAGAACTTCAGGATTTTCAAAGAAATATTTTAATTTATTACATAAAATTGAGAAACCAATATTTTTTAAAATAAAATTTCCAAAACTTTTTTCTTTCTCTGAACTCTCTTCTTTATTTTCTTTATTATTTTCTCTTAAAATATTAGTTGATGAATATATAGTAAAATCATGTTCAACTAAGTATTCAATAAAATCAAAATCTAAATTTACTATACTATTTTGGAAACAATCTTCATAAAAAAAAACATTTAAAATACCAGTATCATTATTTACTTTATTCCAATCTTGAAAATTATTTGTATCAATATATTCTAATTTTTTAACTAAATGTTCATAGTTTATATCATTATTTATTTTTATAACATTTAATTTTAATAAATTTATAATTTTTTCTGTTTTATGCTTATCATTATCATTTATTTCTTTATTTTCATTAGAAATATCTTCTTCTTTATTTTTGAAAATGCAATAAATTTTATTATTCATTAATTTATATTGTATAATTTCATTTTTTACAATCTGGCATTTATATTTCCCAATATTTTCTTCATTGAGACCAATCAGATTTTTTCCTCCAATTATATATGGAGCTTTTGTTTTTTTCACTTCTCCAATAATGATTGGGGAATAATTTAATATATGAATAGCCTTAAATACTAAATCATAAATATAAATAATTCCATTTTTTAAACTAACAATCAATTGATCTTCATTTTTATTCATTATAATATCAACTATAATTTCTTCAAATCTTTCAAAAATAAAACTTTTATTCTCATCATTAAAATCTTTATATAAAATTTCACCATTTGAAGTTCCTATAAACATTTTATTAAAATCATTATATATATAAAAACATGTTATTTCATTTATTGAATCATTAAAATTATCAATAGTTTTCAATAATTTTTGTTCTGAATATTTAAAAAAATTTAATTTTTTATCCGAACTTAATGAAATTATGTTAATTTGAGCATCATCTAATTTTAATTTTACAATATTTTCATTATTTCCTTCTAAAGAACCTATGATATTATTTTCTTTTAAATCAAAAATTTTTATATCTTTCCCTAAAGAAAAAAATAATATATCTTTTTCTTGAGAAATATCTATTGAAAGGATTTCTAACTTATTTTCTTGTGAAAAAATAGTTTCAATTTTATATTCTTCATTTATTGAAAAAATATTTCCATCTAAAGAAGAAAAATATAAAATATCACTATTTATATGATACTTTAAACAGGAAAGAAAACCATGATCATAAAAATTAATAACTTTTATTGGAAAAATAGTTTTTTCATATTCTTTTTTTTTATTTTGATATTGAATAACATCATTTAAATCCCAAATACAAATTAATTTATCTTTTCCTATAGAATATAAAATTTTTTCATCTTTTCCTAATTCTATATCAATAATTGGACAAATATGATATTCAAAATTATTTAAAAGTCTAAGAGAATTAGGTGAATAAAAATCTTCCCAAAGTTTTATAATTGAATCTTCACCTGCTGTAAAAAAAAAACTATTTTCATGTCTATTAAGAAAAGAAGCTAATTGATTATAATATAATATTTTATTAACATATTTCCTATGATATTTATCCTCTTTTTGTCTAAATGAAATACAAACAAAATCTTTATTTAAATCTATTTTATTATTATCTCTATTTATTTTATCATTTTCTTTTTCCATTAAAATTAAAATGAATATTATAATTTTTATTTGATAAATTAATTGTCATCAATATAATAAAAAAAAAAATAAATTAAAATAAAAAGTCTATTTTCTAAAAACAATTAAAAAAAATCCAAAAAAAAAAATAAATAAAATAACAAAAAAAAAAAAAAATAAACAATAAATCATATAAAAAATGCGTCAAAAGACATTACAAGATAAATATTATCCATTATGGGAAGGAGGAAAAAGTGTAGAACAAAGGAATATAAAAGTAGGATTTAAAATAAGAATGCACGTAGTTTCAGAATTTAATAAAGAATTAAAAGAAGGAAAAGGAATTGGAAATGATACAGATAAATTAAGAGAAATGATGATAGAACTTCAACAAGATAAAGCAACTTTAAAACCAGAAGATTTAAATTGTTCTTTAGAAGATTATCAATCATTTTTAAGTGATTTTTTTCAAAGAGTTGATTATGAAGATAGAAATGCTACTGTTAATATGAAAACTGTTTCTAAATTCAGATTAATGGCTCTTTTTATTAATGTTTTAGCAGATTTTGGAGAAATTGATGAAGAAATGAGAAAATGCCAAAAATATTGTAATTATAAAGCCGTTGATATTGCTAAATCTCTTAAAAAAGGAGAAGTTCCTAGAAGAGGAGGTCCTAATGAAAATATTGATCAAAAAAATGCTGAAAAAGAAGAAGTTTTAGGAGATGAAATTGATAAATTAGCTGGATTAGATATTGATAATAATAATAAGGGATATCAAGGTAATAATAATAATATGAACAATAATAATATGAATAATAATATGGGAGGCTTTTCAAATCCCTTTGGAAATCAAGGTAATAATAATAATATGAACAATAATAATATGAATAATAATATGGGAGGCTTTTCTAATCCTTTTGGAAATCAAGGTAATAATAATATGGGTGGTTTTTCTAATCCTTTTGGAAATCAAGGAAATAATAATATGAATAATAACAATTTGAATAGAGGTGGTTCAGGAGGATTTTCTAATCCTTTTGGAAATCAAGGAAATAATAATATGAATAATAATAATATGGGAATGAATAATAATAATATGGGAATGAATAATAATAATATGGGAATGAATAAGAATAATATGGGAAAAAAAAATCAAATGTTAAAAAAATATGAACCTGCTGGTCCAAGAACTCAAAAAGTTGTTGATTCTAAAGAAAAAGGAAAAAAAGACTTTAAAACTAAAAATCCATTAACTTTACCTATTCCTGTTAAATATAAATCTGTTGATTATTATAAATTAGTTGATAATATTAGACAAAACAATGATATTGCTTTGAGAGAATTTAAAAAAAATAGATTTGATTATGCTTTAAATTCTATTTTAGACTCTTTAGAATTTTTAAGTTATATTGATAAAAAATAAAATAAAAAATGATTAATTAAATAATAATAAGGTTATTAAAAAGCAATAACATTTAAAGTTAAAAATTTATTATTTGAAATTTTATTTTTTCTAATTAATTTTTTTTATATATTTGAAATTAAAAAAGAAACAATGACTGATAAAGAAGAAGAAAAAAATAATGAAAATCAAGAAGAAGAAGAAGAGGAAACTTCAGAATATGACTATGAATTAAATACTTTAGAAATTAAAAAAGAATGTATAAGTCATATAACCTTAAATATTAATGATTATAAATATTTAATTGAACAATTAAAAATATATATAGAATTATTTGAAAAAATTAAAAAAGAAAAATATCCAAACACTTCTTCTAAAGAAATTCAAACTTTAGATAATAATAATGAAATAATTGGAGAAGTTGAAGAAAAAAAAAATTTAGAACAAAAAATAGCTTCTTTAGAAAATGAGAATCATATTCTAAAAGGAAGATATGATAATATAAAGGAAGAAAATGAAAGATTAAAAGAAGATATTAAAAAAATGAATAATAATCATAATGAAAAAATCGAAAATTTAGATAAAATTATTTTAGATTTAAAAAGTGAAATAGAGACTTTAAAAAAGGAAAATTTAGAATTAAACAATAATATAAAACATATGAGATTTATTTCTCCTTTTGAAGAAGTTTTTAAAAGCGAAAAAAATATAAGTTCAATATTATCATATTTACCAAAAGATTATTCATTTTCTTTAAATTCAATAAATAAAACAATACATCAAAATTTTTATTATAAATTTAAATGTAAATATTTAGAAAAACAACTTAACAATAAACAAAAAATAATCACACAATTAACAAGTCAAGATTTAGCAAAAACACTAAAAATTGATAATGAAGATATGTATAATTTAATTAAAAAATATTCTCAAAAACATGTAATTCCAGGAAATAAATTAAGATATAGTTTAACTCATTGTCTTCTATTTATTGAAAATATTATAAGAAAGCCTTTAAGAGAAAAACATGATGAAAATATAAATCCTAAAACTAAAAATTTATTACAATCATTTTTAAGTGTTATTAAAGAAGATGATGAAATGAGTCAAATAAATAAATATTTAAAAGAACAAAATTATATGAATGAATTAAATAGTAAAATGATTGCTTTTCCAAAAGAAGATATTGTAAATATAACAGAATATGACAAAGATGTTTTAGAAGCTTTAAATGGTGATGATACAATTAATATTAAATTTGAATTCAATAATTCAGAAGAAATAAAAATTTTAATTAATTATTTTTTAAGCGCCAAATTAGATAAAGATAGTTATAGTAAATTCTTACAATATTTAATAGATGAATTTTCAAATCTTTTTTTCACTTGTTTTGAAAGTTTGAGAGAATTAAAAGAATTAGATATTGTAAATTTAGCTTTAAATGCAAGATTAAAAAGATATGGTTTTTTAATGAATGAAATGCAATATGAAATTGATAATTTAAGTCAATATGCTAATTCTTCTAAAGAAGTAAAAGAAAATTTAACAAAACAAAAAAATGAAATTGAAGTAAAATATAATAGTTCTCTTATGCAAATTTCTCAATTAATTAAAGATAAAAATGAATTAATTAAAAAAGATGAAGATAATATAAAATTAGGAGAATTAAAAGAAAAAGAATTTGAAGATTTTAAGAATAAAATTCTAAATGAATTCAAAAATGTTGAAAAAAAATACAATTATACTGTTAAAGAAAGAGATTTGTTGAAAAATGCTATGTTAGATTTTAGAAATTATTTGATGAATTTTGTAAATGATAAAGGAGAAATTGTTTAACTATTTAACCTAGTAAATTTATTTAATATGTTTTGAATTAAATATTCAAGTAACATTAGATATTTTTTAATTAATTTAAAAAAATAAGATAAAGAATTAATCATTTTTTAAATTTTTAACTATAAAAATAAAATAAATCATTTAATATAGTAATTTTTCCTTATATTTTTTCAATATTATTTAATTACAGTTCAATTTAGATAAAATTAAATCTTTTGTAGTAGATAAAAATGAAAGGATATAAATAATGTTTATTTGTTTCTATAAATTTCATTTTTACTGTTAAATTGAAAAATCAAACATAATAAAATATTTAAATTATTATTGAATTTAATAATTTAAATCAAATTTAAATCACAAGTTATAAAAAAAATTATTAAAAAATAATATATTATATAAAAGACTCAAATTCAAATTTAATTAAAATTTAATTTTGATGGGAAAACATAAACGTTTTCAAAATCAAAATAATAATTCAAAAGTTAAAAGGCAAAAATATAATAATTTCTCAAGAAATCTATCTAATAGAAATAAAAAAGTAAAAAATATAATTTTTATTCAAAATCTTCCATTACAAATCTTAAATAAATCTCTATTATATAGATATGAATACTTAGGTCAATATGGTAATGTAATATCAATTTATTTATATAATAATTGCGCTTATGTTAAATATTCTAATGAAAATGAAGCAGCAATTGCATTTCTTTCATTAAATGAAAAATATGTTTACAATAATTATATAGTTGTATCTTTTGCTGAATTTTCAAATAAAAAGACAAATGATGTTATGTTAAATGAAGAAGATAAAAAATTAATTAAAAATAATGAACTTTTAGATTGTATTCAAATCTCAAATATATTTAATGAAGAAGTTAAAAATAGTCTAATTCAACAAAGTAAAAATAAAAGAACTATTTTTCCTTCCCCTGATAAAATATATTTTAATGAGAATATTATGAAATATTCTAGGAAAAATTTTGAAGTTAGATTAAAATCAAGATTTGATTTTGTGATTCATCAAAAAGAAAATTTTAAGGAAGATGAAAATATTGGTCACATAATTATTAGTACTTTTCTTGATAAAGATTATATTTTAAGAAATTTATCAGTTAATAAAAATATAAAAGATTTTAATAAAGATAATTATAATCTAAATAATGTTGATAACAACGATGATAAATTGATTGATGATATTGAGAAAATTTCTTCATTTATTTTTGAACAAACATCAAAAATAATAGAAAAGGAATAAAAGAAGATTTATATAAATTTTAAAATATATAAAATTTTATTATTTATTTATAAATAAGTATTTAATATGAAAAAATCAATTACTAAATCATAATTTAATTTAATTTAATTTAATTTAAATTAAAACATAATATTTAAAAAAATAAAAAATAAAAAAAATAAATTTCAGTAAAGAAAAAGATAAAATTTTTTTTGCATATCAATATATTGTTATTTTTATTTTTTTATAAAAGATAAATAGAAAATATTATGACTTTTTTGTTAAAATATAAAATTATTGATTGAAAATTTTAATTTTAAAATTGATTACAATTTATTTTTAATCATTATTAATTGACAAAAACTTTGACCTGTATAATAATTGTATAGATTTTTAATTATCTTTTTATTAAACTATTTTTTTAAATATTAAGGAAAAAAATATCAAATTTTTAGTTAGTATTATTAATATTATTAAAAAAATTTTCTTCAATTAAGAAAATATTTTTATTTTTTATAATGAATATATTTTATATTATTTATTTTAATAGTGGAAAATTAGAATAAAATATTATAATTCCACATATTTAAAGTTTTTTTGAAAAAAATTAAAGAAAACAATTAAATACTCACTTATCAATAAAAATCAGTTTTGAAAAAATAACATTTTTGTAAAAATAATTTTAATTATGAGAAGGTTTGATAAACGGATTGATATTTTGTGAATTCTTCATAATATTATTAAATGTTTGTATTTGATTATTTAAATTGTTTATTAAAGGATTTTGAGTATTAATTTGAGGATTAATTAAATTTGAAATATTTTGTTGATTATTATCAATTTTTTGTTTTTTTTTAACTAATAGATGAGCTTTTCTAATTTTTTTAGCTTGAATTTCTTCATCATCATCAGAAAATTCCATTTCATCAGATGAAACTTCTTCATCAAAAGCATTTGAAGCATCACAACCTTTATGTTTATTTTTAATTTCTTCAGTATTAATAAACTGGACTTTATTACTACATATAAATAATTCTTCATTTTTATTAATTTGAAATTTTAGATCTATTAAATTAGGGTAAATTCTTATAATATAAATAGGAGAATCAATTTGTCCCATAACATCATCAATAAATCCAATAGGTATTTTATTTTTATTAAATATAATATTATCTAAATTAATAATTTGATTATTAATATTATTTGATTGTGATTTCATTAAAATTTTTTCTTCAACTATATCAGAAACATATCCACATATAGTTAATATATCATTATCTTTTAATTCAAATGGAATTGGTAATTCTTTTCTTTCAGAATCAACTATTTCATTTTTTGTTCCTGTATAAGAATTCATTGTTCCTGCATCATCTTCTTCTGGATTTTCATATAATTTTTTAATTTTTTCTAATTCTTTTAAATATGATTTTTCATCTAATTTTATTTCTTCTTTTTTTTCATCATCACTGAAATGTACATCATCTAACATTTTATCAATATCTTCTTTTTTATTTTTTTGAGTGTTAATTTCATATATATCATTGTTTTCCATAATACAATTAGATAAAAATAAAAAATAAATTTGAAAAAAATCAGAAAAAAAAAAAAAGAATAAAATAAAATTAATATATTAATTAGTTAATAAATTTGCTATCTAATTTTAATTATTTTTTAAAAGATAGAACTATATATTAACTTATAAATTATACTTACAATTTCTTTTTTTAATTTTTTTTACCCTTGTGAAAATATAATTTATAATTCTTTATTTTATTCTATATTTTTTTCTTCAATAATTTTTTTTAAACCAGTATTATTTGAATTTTTATCTTTCATAGATGATTCTATAGATTGAATTAAATTTTTTTTATCTTTTGAAGTAGATAATAAAGTCATTAAATTTAATTTTGGTTTTGAACCAAATAAACTATGATTAAAACTATTACCTTTATTTATTATATTACTTCTACTTCCAGTATAAGAACTATTATCATCATCAAAATTTTCATTTGATATTTTATTAAATTCTCTAGATAATAATTTATTTAAATGATTCATATTTTTTTTAAATTTATCAAGACTTTTTTTATATTCTATCAACAAATTTTTAATTTCTTCTATATTATTAATTTGTTTTTCTTTAAATTTTTTTAAATTTTGACATTTATTATATATTGATATAAAATTGTTTTCATCAGAAAAAGGTTTTTCGTTATTTATTTCATCAACTATTAAATCTACTTTTTCATTATATTCCAATATATTTGGATATGTATTTCCAAAATCTGTTTCAAAATTTAAATTTATTTCTTTATATTTTCTTTTTATGTTTTCTATTATTTCATTTATTTCTTTTTCTGAATTATTAATATCTTTTTTAATATCTTTATAAATTTCTGATGGTTGAATATATTCATCATTTGATTCATTATTATTTAATTCATTTAAATTATTATTTTTTTTTAATCCCATTGAAATTAAATTTTCATTTACCTCATTTTTAATGTCACTTACTTCATTATTTAATTTAATTAATTGTTCTTTATTTATTACTTGATGTTCATTAAATTTAGAAATATGTTCATTAATACAATTTTTACATAATGATATTTGACATTCAAAACAAATATATTTTTTTTTCTCTTCTTTATGAATTTCACATTTAGGAGATAATTTATTAATTATATCTATATAATATTTATCTTCTTTTTTAATATTGTTTAATTTTTTTGGTTTATCTTCATTTTTAAATCCTATACTTGAGTTTGTTATATTTACACTTTCTCTTTCAGAAATTTCATTTTTATTGACTTTTGAAATTTCTGACAATGAAAATGAGATCATTGATAAATTTAAATTATTTCCATCAAATTGACTTCCTTTTTCAGATTCTTCTTTTATAATATCATTTATTTTTTTATCATCCTGAACTAATTTTCCTTTATAATATAATTTTATATCTTTCTTTTCTTGTTGATAATAATTTTTTAAAATATTTTCTTTTAAATCTTTTATTGTATTATTTGATTGTATTTTTTCATTTATTTTATTATTATCTTTATCTATAGTACAATTTACTATTCTATTATTATTTAAATTTGGGATATTAGTTGTTACAATTGTATGATTTGTTATATTATTTGTTTTATAATTATTTATATTATGTCTTGGAGGATCTGTAGTTGAAACACATGCACATCCCATTATCAATAATTTAAAATATTTTTTTTCATTATTTTTTTTAAATAATTTTTTTTTTATATTGAACTTTTACAATTTTGAAAACATAATATAAAGAAAATAAATTTCAAATTAATTCGAATAATTTAAATTCAATATTGAAAATTCTATCAAATTTTAATAAACTAAAATATTTTTTATTTTAATAAAATAAGAAAATAAATTATTCAATCACTTTTTTTCTATTTATTTTTTTTTAAATTTAAAAAAATGAAAGAAAACAAAAAAGATTTTAAAAATATTATCTTTGCTCAAAATAAGTTAAAACAAGCTTTAAAACTGAATTATCAAAAACCAATAATATTAGAGACCTTTGCTAAATCAAATAAAAACTTAAAATTTAAAAATAAACAAAGACATAAATCAATGTCTGAAAAGAAAATATCAAAAATACAAGAAAATAGATTATTACAAAATACAATAGTTGAAGCTGATTATTTAAATTTTTCTCATATGATAATCGAAGATAAATATTTAAAATTATCAAATTCTTTTAGTCGATTAGAATATGAATATAATAAAAGAATAAATAATAGATATGAAGATTGTGAATCGCCTTTAGATACAATTAGAATTGAAAAAGAAATAGAAAAAAAAAAACATGAAGAATTAAATAAAACTCCTTCTACTGTTTGTAATTATTATACTAATAGTGAATTAAATTCTTCTCACAAAAAAAAAAATGATAATTCTGTCAGAAAAAATTTAAATTTAATTTATAATCAAATGAATAATAGTAATAAAGAAAATTATTCAAAAATAGAAAATGTTAAAAATGAGAATAAAATTAAAAAAAAAAATAGAATTAATCAACAAAATAAAGGAATGAATTTTATTAAAGTAAATAGAAAAAAATCAGAAGAACAAAAAAATAAATATTTAAATAATAAAATGAAGAAAAATAATAGTAGACAACAGTTAAAAAAGGAAAAAAAAGAAGAACAAAAAAAGAATTATACAAACACAAATTTTTATCATGGAAAAACATTATTTAACAATTATATGAATAGTCCTATAAATAATAAAAAAAATCAAAAAAATAATGTTTTAATATCAGGAAAATCAAAAAATAAAATGTTAAAGTGTAGAACTGCAAGTATGGAAGGTTTAAAATATAATTCAAAAACAAATTCCAATTCATTATATAATAATAATAATAATAATTCAACAATAAAAATAAACAAAAATAATTCATCAAATCTTAATTTAGTTTATATAAATAATAATGATAAAAGAAAAAAAAGATTAAGCCAACAAAAACCAATAATGCTTTGTTTTGATCAAATGAAATATGATAATTATTTTGTAACACCGACAAATAATAAAACACTTGAAAATAGAACAACTTCTTTAACAAATAATAAAAGTAATCAAAATATATTAAATAATTATATAAATAATAATAAAAAATCAAATAAAAGTGCCTCAACAATTAAAATACAAACAAAATACCATAATAAAACAGCTTCTCTTATTTATATAAATAAAGCAAATAAAAATATAAATGAGAAGAAATTAAAAAATTCAAATAGTTCAATAAAATTAACTAATAATGTAAAAATAACAAGTCATAATCCTTTAAAAATATCAAAAACTTTAACAGAACAAAATATATTAAATAGAATTCAAAAAACTCCAAAAAATTCAAAAATGAATTATCTTTCTTCTATTTCTTCTGTTCAAAAAACAAATTATAATTCTTCTGCAAAGACTCAAAAAGTTCTTCCTTTTGATAGTAATTCAAATTCAAAAATTTTATCAAATTTTACTATTTTTAAAGGAACCAAAGCAAAAACTCAAAGTGAATTAAAACAAAGAAAATATTTAAATTTCAATGGTTCTGGAAATAGTAATAATAATAATTATAATAATCTTTATAATAATAATAGTAATTTTGAAAAAAACGTAAAACAAAAATTACTTGATAGAATGAATAATGCAATGAAAAATAATTGGAATTATTTATATCCACATCAAGAAAATGAAAGTAAAAAAATATTAATTCAAAATATAAGTGAAATTATTCAAACTCCAAATAAAGATAATTATTGTGATTATTCAAATAGTGGAAATAAAGGAAAAAACGACTCTGATTTGAAAGAACCTATTAAAAAAGATTATAAAAATTTTTTAATTCTAAATAGTCATAAAACTGGTATTGGAAGTGATGAAGAAGATTTTTTTGAATAAAATATTAAATAATAAATAAAAAAAAGAAATCTTTTTAAATAATTTTATAACTTTAATAATATATTATGAATAAAATTATATATAAAGAATTTTTATATCAGAAAAGTAGAATTATTATCATCAAAAGAAACTTTTAATTTTTTCGTTTTATTTTTATTTTTTTTATTGAAAGAACCTAAAATTCTAGGATAAATTCTTTGAAAATCATCTTGTAATATCTTAAGATAAGTACTTCTTGCGAAACTTTCAATATCAATTGGCATTATTTTATTTAATAAAGTATTAAACTCTGTTAATAGATATAATCTACCTTTCTTATTATTTTCTACATTCTGTTTTATCCTTCTTTTCTCATATTTATAACAATCAATAATATACAAAAAAAATACAAAAAATATTATTATAGAAATTGCTATCATTCCAAATTTATGATGAGAATGATTAAATAATAAATAATAAAACTTCCTTATCACAGGATTATAAAAAGAATAAATCTTTTTTGCCCAAGAAACAACATCTATCATTAATTTATTTATTATTAATTTAAAAATAATTATATTATAATCATAATAGTATAAAAATAGAATAAAAGAATAAAAAAAAAGAAAAAAATATTTTTTTTTTAAATTACAATAAAAAAAAAGAATATAAAAGAGCCAAAAAAAAAAAAAAAAAAGAAAAAACTAAAAAAAATCAAAAAAATTTCAAATAAAAATTCCAAAAAAAATTATTTTTTCTTTTTTCCTCCTTTTTTCTTTTTTCCTTTTTTTTCCTCAGGTTTATTTAACAACCCACTTCCAGGTCTAGGTAAATAAACAATAGAAACAGGTTTACTAGTCATAGGTCTACTCATTAAATCTCCAAAAGCAGGATTATATTCTCCTTTAAAAGGTTCAATTTTAAATTCATTTTTAGTTTTATTTTTAAGATTTCCACTTTGTTTATTAATTTCAGGATATTCAACATTATCAAATCCTCCTAATTTTTCACTTCTTTCAAAATTAACTTTATCCATAATTCCTTGTTCATTTTCAATAAATTCTCCCATTTTCATTCTTAAACCTAATAAATTATCTTCATATTTTTTATAATGTCTTGAAGCAAATTCACTTGCAGTTTTTGGTCTAGTTAATTTTGGTTTTGGTTGTGGAATTTCAGGAGAATATTCATCATAATTTTTATAATCAAATGCTGATAAAGGAGTATAATGTTGAACATAACCTAATTTTGGTCTATCTATTATATTTACATTACACATTTTTGCACTTAATAAACGTGCTTTTAATACTTTATCATTTACTATTCCAAATGATATTTCATCATTCTTTATTTTTCCTGTTATTTCTTGATTTTTTCTATTATTTTCTAATGTATATTCTCTATTTATATTTGATTCTATTTTATAATCTGTTTTTGGTTTTTCTATTAATTGCTTTACTTTTATCTCTTTTTTTGGTAAATTTTCTATTCTTGTATAACATACTTTATTTCTTAATATTGTTTTATTATTTGGCTCTGGACCTTCAAATTTAAATGGTATTATTTCACTTTTTGCTGATGATGGTTTTATGGAACTTATATTATTTGAATTATTTTCTGTTACATTTGATGTTACTTTTACATGACCTTGATTATTCATATTTAATGTATTATTTTCATTTTTTTCTTCTTCATCATTTTCTTCTTCTTTTATTAATTCATCAACATCTTTATCAACTTTAAATCCTTTTTCATAAACTTTAACAATATTTTGTAAATAATTTTTTCTTTCTCTTTTTTCATTAAATTTAGCTTTTGCTTTACCATAATCTTCTAAATATTTTTTCATTTCTTCTTTATTTCTTTTTTCCATAAGTTCTTTATTTTTAGCAATTTGAATTTCTTTTTCAACAACTAATCTAGAATGTTCATAATTAGGTCTTGCATAAGCATAAGCACTTTTAATTTCTCTTTTAGGATTAATTGGCTTTAAATCTTCATTAACTCCAATTCCAGAATGACTAAACCATTTTTGTCCTGTTTTTGTAGCATAAAAAGTACTTTTTAAACTTATTGAAGAATTTCCTGTTCCAACTCTTCCATGAAATCTTTCTAAATTAAATCTTAAATCTGCCATTGTTTTCTCATCTTTTCTAAATTTTTTTGGCGGATTTACATTTTTAACTTTAAATGCTTTTAATCTATCTTTTGGAGGTTCTAATCCAGGAATATTTGTTCTATGTAATTTAAATTGTTCCATTTCATAATCTTCATCTTGAATTAATATATCATCTGAAGGTAATTCTTCAGGAATATATATTTCATCTGGATTTTTATCAGTTCTGTAACTTATTTTATCTAATGAATCCCATTTTTCTAATTTATCAAGGTACCATCTATAAATTTGACGTATTTTATCATCTCTTATTTGATTATTTGGAATATATATTATAAATAATAATAAACGCTCTAAATGAGAATGTAAATTTTTTTTAAATTTCTCATGTTCCATTGGTATATTATGTGTTACTAAGTCATTTACTTCTTTTTTATATGCTAAAAGACTCTGTTTTAATATATTTAATTCTTTGAAATTTTGAGTTTCTAATATTTCATCTATTTTTGTTGTTAATTGTACTGTTGTTACAATTGGTCTTTTTTCTTGTATTGGAGCTTCCTCTTCTTTTTGTTCATAGTACATTTTTTTTTTTAAATTAATTTTATTTAATAAAATTAACTAAATCAGGGGATATAATTTTTTAAAGTTATTATCTAATATTTATTAAAAAAAATGAAAATTCTAAATATCTTTTTCTTAACTTTTTTAATAAATTCTGCTTTTTCTGCTTTATTATTCAAAATAAATCCAAGTGAGGAACAATGTTTTTATGAGGATTTTTTTTCTGAAACATCAATAATATTAAAATGGAAAATATTTACTCAATCAAAAGAAAATGTAACATCAATATTACCAACATTAAGTGTAATAGTAACATTAGAAAGTACAGGAACAATAGTATATGAATCAAAATTAATTTCAAAGAAAAGTAAAGCAACATTTACAGTAAATAATGATGGATTATATAAAATATGTATAAAAAGAAAAAAATATAATGGAAGAGATGCTCCAAAAGAACAAGTTTATGGTAATTTAAAAATTTCAAGTATTAATACAGATGATATTAATTTAAGTGATGCTGTTTCTTATGAAGATCTTGGTCTTTTTTATAATAAAACAGATTCAATTAGAGAATTAACTGAAAATATTATTAATTATCAAAATAGTCAAATGGAAATGGAAAATACTTCTTCTCAAGAAACTATTTATTATACTAAATGGTATAGATATATTACTTTAACTCAACTTGTTTTAACTTTTATTGTTGGTGTAACACAAATAAATAATTTTAGAAGATTTTTAAAAAGTCAACATGTTATTAATTAAAGCGTTTAATATTATTAGTAATTGTTATTTAAAATAATATTGAAAAGCAAATTTTAGATTCATTTTTTTATACCAATTTTTATTTTTTATTGTTATTTAAAATTAATTTTTATTTTTTTACAATTATTTTTTGATAAAATTACAAAATTGATGATTGAGGGTTAAAAAAAAGAAGGTTTAAAATTAAAATTTGAAAAAGTTCCAAATATAATTCTTTTTTTCTTTTTGTGTTTTTATTCTACTTAATTTTTTTTTATGTTTTCTTGAAATAAATATGAAGATTATTCCATCCTTATTTTTATATTCAACTTTTTTAATTTCATAAAAACTTTAATAATAAAAATACAATTTATTTTGATTATATATTTTAATAAGGATATTTAAGGAATAATTATAATAATATATATTTCAATGAATAAAATGTAAAAATAAAAAATATTTTTGGAAAAGACAAAGGTTACTATCTAAAAAGTGTTTAGATATAAATGAAAATAATAATAAATCTTCACAATAAAAGGATAAAAACTATTAAATATTAGAAATAAGAATTCAAATAATATTATATATTTAAAAAGATTATAATAATAAAGATTGGATAAAATATTTGAGGAAGAATTGGAGAAATTTTTTATAGAATTTTTTAAAGAAGAAAAAATAAATCTAATTGAAAATAAAAATATGAAGAAGAGAAGAAAATAATTATATTAATGATGAATATGAAGAAATGAAAGTCTAAAAAAATGAGAATGTAAAAGAAAATAAAAATATAGAAGGAATAAAGAAAAAATGTCTAAAAATAATTTGTTAATAATGAATATAAAATTCAATCTAACTTTAATTTAATTAGTACAATAAATCATATAACTGAAATTAATTGGGTTCATTAATATGTTTTATTAATCTCAAAAAAAGTTGAAATTGAATGATTCATACTTTGAAAAATTAAGTGGGCTGGATTTTATAATTAATCATATTTAATAATAGTTTTTACATTTATAAAGGACGGTTATTTTAATAAAAATATGAGGTAAATATTTCATAATTTTAATTAAATATTAAAATTATATTATTCAAAAAAAATTTTTATAATAGTAAATTATTTCCATTTTATTTTTTTTAACTTATATATATTTTTATTACTTTTTTTTATAAATTCTTTTAGTTTTTAAATATAATGAAAAAATCTTTTTAACTTTCAAAATCAAATTGATTTTTGAATTTTTAAAAAATGAAATTTTTATTAAATTTGAAATAATTTTATATTTTTTTATATTTAAATAATAATTAATTAATTTTTAACAATATCTGACCAAATTTTCATTATTTTCATCAATTGAAATATATCTATTATTTATTAATTGTTCTAATCTTTTAATAATAAATTCTTTCTCTGATTGGAAAGGAAGTTTTTGGAAAACTTCATTAATTAAATCCTCTTTATTCATAATTTTTTTTGGTTTTAAAATTTTCATTAAATAACAATCACAAACAGGTTTTCTATCTTCAATTGTTTTTTTCTCAATTTTTTCATTATCTTTAGGAGAAGTATTTTCTAGATTAATATTAATTAAATTAATTTCATTATTATCACTTTGAAAATTAACATTAAAACTATAATCATCACTTTCATTATTATAAATTAAAATTTTACAATTAACTATATTTATTAAATGTTCTTTTAATATTTCTTTATTTAAATTAGTCAAAGACTCAATTTCATTAAAAGATAAATTCATTTTAGATTTCTTAAAATTTAAAAGAATCAAAGAATGAATTCCATTACATTTAATTATATAATTTTTATTTTCATTTCCAATAAATTCTATTTCAGAAGAACAATAAGGTAAATGCCATTTAAGAGTTTTACCCGGATTTTTTGATTTATAAAAACTATAAAATTCATTTTGAATAGAATTTATACATTCATTAATACTCCCAGTAATTATATTTTTTATTGGCCAAGAATTATTTGAATAAACTGAAAATGTAAATTCAATATTTGAATCTTTTAAAAGTGTTGATTTTTCAATAAAATTATTATTTAATTCTTTACTTAATTTAACATCTGTTATCATTTCTTCACTTTTGCTTACAAAGAAATTTCCACATTCATTTTTTAATTGTTCAATTAAATAAGACTGTAATTCTTCACTTACATTTAAATTATATAAACATGATATTGCTAATCTCTTTATGAAAAAATGTTCAAACATATCTTTATTTTCTATAAGTTTAAATAATTTAATAAATTCATCTATTTCTTCTTTTAATTTTTCTATTGGTTGATCTTTTGCTGATTCTATTAAAAGATGATTAACATATTTACTAAATATATCTGTTATATAGTTTTGCTTTACATTTAATACTTTTGTTAAATTTCCTTTAATTAATGATTTAAAAAATTCTTCATTTAAAAATGAAATTGTTATAAAATTATGAATATTTGTTTTTAAGAGAATTAAATGATTATAAAGTTCTAAATAATTTGTATTATATAATTTATAAATTTTTTCAGAACAGTTTTGAATATATTCACTAAACTTTTTTTTTATTTCATTTTCTAATTTTATTCTTTTAAATAAAATAAATAATTTATTCATTAGTTCAAAATCCTCTGAAAATATTTTATTTATATCATCTTGTTGAAAAAATTTATCAAATATTATTTTAATTTTATCCTTCAATAAAATATTATTTAAACTATTAATTAATGGCTTTAAACTAACTTCATTTAAGTATTTTAATATTAAATCTTTTTCTAAAGAAAAAACTATATCAATATAACTTATATAGTCTTGAAGATTTAATTCTTGAATTTTTCTTGTTGTATTCTCTTCATAAAATTTTTGAGATTCTTCTAAAAATACTTTATTGAAATATTCTTTATATAATCCAGTTTCATTTAAAAAGTTAACTAAAAGTTTAATGTTATTTAAATTTGATTTTAAATTTTCTTTATCATTTATAATTTCTTTATTTATAATTTTTAGTCTCAAATTATTTATTTTTTCAATAATTATTTTCATTAAAAAATTTAAGCTATCTAAATCTGAATTTATTAAATTTAATTTTAAATAATCAAGGAATTTTGCATAAATTGTATTTTTTGAAGTATTTCTATAAACTCTATTTTCATATTTATTTGCAATTTTTCTTAATAAGTTAAAATTTTGAATAATATTAAACAAAATATTATTAAAATTATCAATAAAAGTTTCTTTCTCTTGATTTTTAATTTCATCTAATTTATTTTTTACTTCAGAAGCAAAATTTATTAGAATATTTTCTATATTATCAATAATATTTTGGGGAATATCATAATATAATAAATCATTAATTGTATTATATAATTCTTGCAAGACTAGTTCAGATTTTCCTTCTTTCAAAATATTTATAAAATTTGAAATAATATATTTCCATTTTTCTTCTAATAATTCTTTACTTGGTTCTATAAATTCTTCCTTTAATTTACAATTAAGAAATAAATTCCTTTTTAAATTTTTCAATTCAGAATGCATTATGTAAAAAATAATAATAAATAATTTAAAAAAAAAAATATATTTTATAATAGAAAAAAAATTAAATAGTTTCCTCCAAGAAAAAATAAAAAAAAAATTAAATTACAAAATTATATTTAAAAAAAAAAATGAATTTCTTAACAGGTCTTCGTTCACAAATTGAAAATTGCAAAAATTCAAATAATTTAGAAGAAAGAAGTAAATTATTAAAGTCTTTAAAATTATCTTGTCTTCAATTAAAAACTTTACCTCCAAGTAATGAACCTCCAAAAGAAGAAGAATATGAAATTGCAAGAGATATATGTGAATTAGAAATGGATTTTGCCTTAGAACAACAAAATGAAAAATTATTTGAATTAGCATATTTAAGAGTAAAACAATTTTATTTTGATTTTGATAAAATTTTAAAAAAAAAAAGTGATAAATGTTTATATTATGTAGGATTATATTTATTACATCTTTTATCAAATAATAGAACATCAGATTTTTCAACTGCAATAGAATTAATTGATATTCAAGATTTAAATAATCAATATATTAAAGTATCTAGAAATATAGAACAATGTATTATGGAAGGAAATTATAGACAACTTGCAGATTTAAAAAATTCAACAAATAAATATTATAAATATTATTTAGATAAATTTGATAATGCAATTAGATTTCAAATTGCAAGATCTGCTGAAAAATCTTATGATAGTCTTAAAATAAATGATGCTGTTAATTTACTTATGTTAAAAAATGCTGATGAATTAAATAATTTTGTTAAAGAACAAAATGAAAGTGATTTTGAAAATAGAGAAATTGATTGGAAAATTTCTAATGATAGAATATTATTTATTCCTTTAAATAAAGAAAAAGAAACTATTCCTGCTCATGATATTATTAGAGATACTTTTATTTTAGGAAATGAAGTTGAAAAAATTATTTAGATAATAAAATAAAATAAATTAAATTAAATCAAAAATAAATTTTTAATATTTAATTATTAATATTAATTTAATTATTACTCATACAATTTGAAAAGAATTCTAAAATGATAAAAAAGATTTTCTAAAATATAAATACATTATAAATTAAAGATCTTCATTTTTATCATTTAAATTTTTCATTTCTTCTTTAACTTTAGCAAGTCTTTCATATTCATTTTTCATATTTTCTAAATTATCAGATAAAGTTTTATTATTTCTTTCTAAAGCTCTTAATTTTTTTGAATAATTATCATACATTCTTTCTAATTGAACAGTTCTTTGATTTTGTCCAAATTCCTTTTTCATTTTATAAGCAGGATTATCAGTAAAAATAACTCCTTCTCTTGTATCTCCAATAGTTTGTCCTATAATATCAGTACTGCTTTCTTGTAAATTTTTCATTTCTAATTCTAAATTTTTAAATTGTTCTACTGTACTTTTATATTTACTTCTATAACGATAAATTCTAATAAAAACATATATTCCTACAAATAAAATTAGAAGAATAATAAAACTAAAAATTAAAATGTTTTGTCTATATTCTATTATTGCTAATTTTCTTATTTTTAATAGTGCTTCATTTTTAACTGGAGACATTATTACAGCATAAATTCCTGGTTCAATTATTCTTCCTTGTAATTTTAATTCAGATAAACTTTCAGTTTTTGATGAACTATTTACACAATTCCAATAAAAAGATTTATTTAATTTTGCTAAACAAACATCTTCAGTTTTATTTAAAGATTTAAATGAAAAAAGATCATTAGAAATTCTAATATTATTTGTTTTATTATATTTTTCAGGAAAATCATACAATAGAGTCAAAAGAAGAGGATTATAAATTTTAAAATTATTATCAACAAAAGAAATATTAACAACAGAAGAAAGAACACTATATTCATAAGAAAGAGTATAATTTTCTGAAGAATCAGCATAAGGAAAAGCGAAAATAATATCTTCATATCTAGTTTTATCATATTGAAATAAAGTAAAAGGAATTTCACTTTTAGGAACATTTTTTAATAAAATTGCAGTTTCATCACTTTTACCTTCTAAATTTCTTATTGAATCAGAAGGAATATATAATTGTCCAATAATTAAATTAGAATCTCCAATAATGAAAGGAATATTAATATCAATTTTAGGATAAATTTCAACTCTAATATTAGAAACACCAAAATTTCTTTTTGAACTTTTACAATGTGAAATTGAAGGAACACAAGAACCATCAAAACATCTAAAAGGAGAATCAATATAAGGACATGAAGATTGTCCTACACATTCACTTAAAGTTTTAACACAATGTCCTGTTGAACAAAGTAAAGGAAATTCATTAGAACAACCATTAAATTGTATTTTTTCTTTTCTACAAATTCCATCTTCTGAAAGAATCATATTTTCATCACATATAATTTTATTATCATTTATACATAAAGTATAATTTTCAACACAAGAACCATCTTTACATTTATATGGTAATTTTGAAGTAGGACATCCTTCATAAATAGGACAATATTCTAATTTTAATCTACAAGTTCCATCATAACAAGTAACTTCATTTTCATTACAATAACTTTTATATATTATTGTTGAATTTATATCTGATTGTTTAATACAATCTCTTGGAGAATTTGAACATTTACCATGAATACATTTATATTTCTTTGATGATGGACATATATTTTCTATACAATCAAATATTGTTGAAACGCAATTTCCATTTGGACATAATATTGGATTTTTTCCTGGACATTTCTTATGATTATTACATGAAATTAATGATTGTTGACATGTCCTATCAAAACATATAAAAGTATTATTTTCATTAAGACAAGAATTTATACTTTTACAAAAAGTAGATTTCTCAACACAAGAACCATCTGCACATAAAAATGGTTTATAATCAGGACAAACAATATTAATATCACAAGAATATTTAGAATCGCCACCAATTATAAAAGGATATCTTTTACAATCACCATTAGCGCATCTAAAAGGTTCAGATAATTTACAATTATATGAATTAAAACAATCTTCTGGTTTTTCTCCACATTTCGCAGTATTATCATTATATAAACATTGATAAGGTTTATTTTGAATACATTTTTTTTCAGTTTCACTTCTACATTGTCTAATATGAGATACACACTTACCATTATTACATTGTATTTTTTTATCAATTGGACATCCATTATCAATTTCACAATTACTTGATAATGCAACACATTTTCCAGTTCCACTACATTTATAAGGACGTTCACTATCACATCCATTTCTCTTATCAAAATTTTCTTCATATAATCCACATAAATCAGTATCTTCTATACATAATCCTGTATCAGAACATTTATATGGTTTATTAATTGGACATCCTTTGGAATTTAAACATTCTTCTTCTTTTGATGCACATGTTCCATCTTCACATCTTAGTAAATCTTTAGGACATGTCTTTATTTGAGGACAATATAATTTATTTTCTTGACATGAGCCATCTTCACATCTTACTTCTCCTTCTCCACAAGGTAATACAATTTTACATTCTTCGAAATAATCCACTTCTATTCCATTCGCACAAATTGGTTTTGAATTTTCTGAGTAATAATTATTGTTATGACAATTTGATTTTGATTCTACACATAAACCATCATTACATCTTATTGGTTTTTCACTTGGACATATTGGAATATTACATTTTGATTTTGTTGTATCAATACATGTATTATCAGCACATTTAAAAGGAGTATCTTTTGGACATCCATTTTCATTAGGACATATTTTTTTTATTGGAAGACAACTTCCATCGTCACATAATCTAGTTTCTTCTCCTTTACAAGTAATTGTTATAGAATTATTACATTCTCCAGAAACACATTCTCCATTTTTACATTTATTAGGTTTATTATAAGGACATCCATTTTCTTTTTCACAATGTTCTTCATTACTAACACACATTCCATTTTTGCATTTATGACTAAAAGACAAAGGGCATTCTTGTTCAGGACAATAAGACAATTTTTTTCTACAAGAGCCATCAGGACATTTAATAAATTGTGAAGGACAATCAGTAATTTCTTTACAACTATCGATAGATTTAGCACACATATTATCAGGGCATTTAACAGGATTAGACGAATCACAAGGATTAGGAGGTAGACAGTCAGATCTTTTACTTAAGCATCTCCCATCCCAACATAATATAGGAGAATCACTAGGACAATTAGGCATTTCAGGACAATCATCAGGATTTTTCCTACAAGTATTATCATAACATCTAAATGGTGCATCCATTGAACATGTTATATGAGTACCACATGTTTCTTTCATTGAACAAGAACCATCAGGACATTCTTTCATTGGCTTTGGACATGATTGAAATTCAGGACATTGATCAATTGTTTCTTTACAACTCATATCCCAACATTTAACTGGTTTTTCTACTGGACAAATAATTCCTGTTGGACAGAAATCTCTATTTTTTCTACATGAATAATCGAAAGAACAAAGAATTTCATTTGGATCATTACAAGTAGAAACTAAAGTAGATGGAGGTGAATCACATGTATATTTACAATTACCATCATAACATAATGTTGTATTTTTTGGACATGTTACTTGGGATGGACATAGGAATTTACTACTACTACATGTACCATCACTACATCTTATCATTGATACATCACATGATGTTGACTCACTTGATGTTAAACATTCATTTTTTGTTCTATGACATGAACCATCATTACATCTTACAGAAAATTCATTTGGACATGTTGGAATTGAAGGACAATCATTAAGTGATTTTCTACATTCTCCATTTGGACATCGAATTGGAATAAAAAATGGACATTTAATATAATTTGGACAATCTTCTATATTATCAACACATCTATCATCTGAACATCTTATACTTAGTGATGATGGACATGCTATCATTGAAGGACATTTTAAAGCTTTTTCTTCTAAAGTTTTTACACATGTTCCTTCCCAACATCCTAAATTTTGTTCACATTGAGATTCTATTATTTCATCCTCATTATCACTACAAATATATGTATTTAATAATTTATATGGATTCTCACAATACATTAATGTTGGACATTGTCCTACTGATTCTACACATGTATATGCACAATATATGTGACTCTCATCACATTGACTTTCTATTAATTTTATTTTTCTTAGAAATAATAATAGGAATATTATTTTTATTGTAATCATTTTTTTTTTTTTGTTGTTTTTTAATTTTTAATTTTTTTTTATTTGAAATTTTTTTTTTAAATTTGATTTAAAATTTTTTTTTATTTTTTTTTTTATTGTTTTTATTTTTTCTTTGGTTTATGAAAGGGATATTCAAAATTGATTTTCTATTTTATTTAATATAAATTAAAATTTTTTTTCAATAATTTAATTTTATTTATAGAAAAGTTTTCACTAATCGAAAAATAATTTATAAAAATAATTTAAAAAATAAGATGGGAATTTGTTTAAATTGTAGAAAAAAAAATATTAATAATAAAGATGTATTACTGAATGAAACATTATTTCAATCACCTCAAATAATAAATAAAACTTTAATGCCTATAAAAGGAAAAAATTTTATAAAATTAAAAACTAAAAAAATTCATTTTGGGGAAAAAAATGTAATTCCATCATTAACATCAACCGAAATATTTTTAAGAACAAAATCTTTTTCTCATTTTCAAGATAATTCAAGTTTTAGGAAAATATTAAATTCTAATAAAAAAATTCAAAATAGAAGAAGTGAAATAGAAAAAACAACAACAATAAAAACATTAAAAAGTGATAAAAAATCAGAAATGAAAGATAACCAAAAAAATAAAGAAAATGAAAATTTTGATTTTCAAAATATAGAATATGAAATTGAAAAAGAAAATGAAAATGAAAAAAATAACTTTCCAATTGAAGATAATAAATATATTATTGATGTTTTAAAAAAACATTTTCTTTTCCAAGATTTTGATGAACTTTCTTTAAATAATTTAATTGATGAATCTACTGGATTACAATTAGAAAAAGATATAATAATTTTTAATGAAGGAGAAGAAGCAAATTCTTTTTTTATTTTAAGAAAAGGAGAAATAGAAATTTCTGATAAATATAATAGAAAAATAATAAATAAACAATATTCTACTTTTGGTGAAATAGGATTAATGGATAATAATCTTAAAAGAAAATATACTGCAAAAGCTAATTCAATTGTTCAATTATATGTTATTGATAAAAATTTATTTTTATCAATGAAAAAAGAAAATAAAAAAGTAAATGAAGAAGAAGAAATTAAAATATTTGATAGACATATAATATTTAAATTTCTTTCTGATATTGAAAAAATTTCATTTTTTAATTCAGGTTTAATAAATATTTATCAAAAAGAAGATAAAATAAAAATAAGAGATTATAATTCAATTAATGTATTAAATGAAATTTTAATTTCTTTGAAAAAACTTTATATAATAAAAGGAAAAATTCAAATTTCATATTCTCCAGATAATTCTTCAAATATAATAACAGATTATATAAATAATGGAGATATATTTGATTTAGATTCTGCTATTTTTTCAACATATAATCAAATTGTAATAAGTTCTTTATCAAAAGGTAAAATAAAAGAAAATTCATTAAAAATAATTGCATGTATGAATGATACTAAAATTTTTATTTATAATGAAAAAAGTTTAATTGAATGTTTTGGTATTAGTCCAATGTCTTATTTATTAAATAGATGTTTAAATTATTTTATTTCTCAAGATTTAGTTTTTTCAAAAATTATAAAAAAATGTAATATTCCAAATGAAATGTTAAATGATTTATTCCAGATTAAAAGATATAAAAAAAATGAATTAATTGTATCAAAAGGTTTATCAAATAATAATAAATGTTTTTTAATTTTAAATGGTAAATTATCAAATAAAAAATCAAAACAAAATGAAATAAAGCAAGCTCAATTTTTTAAAGGAGAATTAATGTTTATATTCCAAGAGTTAGAAATAGACATTTATACAATAAATGATTCAATAATATGTGAAACTTCAAAAGATTTTTTAATTTCAATCTTAAAAAAAAATAATATAAATACTACTTTTATTATATCATTATTTAATATTTTAAATAAATTTCAAATTTTTAGTCAAATAAGTATCCAAAATGCTTTTGAAATTGTTAAAAATTTAAATATTAAAATTTATAATGAAAAACAAATTATTCTAAATGAAAATGAAGAAGTTAATAAATTTTATTTAATTGAAAAAGGAATAGTTCAAGCAACAAATTCAAATAAAAATATAAGAGTCTTTGAAAAAGGAAATTCATTTGGAGAATTTTTTATATTAAATGAACAAAAAAGTACATCTGTATTTAAATGTATATCTAAAGAAGCTATTATATATGAATTATCAAGTGATTATTTTTTAGAACTTTTAACAGAAAAATCTATTAATGATTATATTAAACAAAAAATGACTCTTGAAGATTCAAATTTATCTTTACAAGATTTATATTATTTATCATATTTAGGAAGAGGAAGATTTGGGAATGTTTGTTTAGTTCATAATGAAATTTTTTTCTATGCAATTAAAGCAATATCAAAATTATCAGCAGAAAGACAAAAATTTGGAATAAAATATATATTATATGAAAAAAATACATTAAATTGTTTAGATCATCCTTTTGTTTTGAAATTAATAAAAACATTAAAAAATGAAAATTGGTTATTTTTTTTATTAGAATATGTAACAGGGATAAATATGTCAGATTATTTAGATTCAAGAAAAAATAAAAAAAATACTTTTGAAACAAAATTTTATGGAGCATCATTATTTACAGCAATAGAATATATTCATAAAAGGAAAATAATTCATAGAGATATAAAACCATCAAATATAATGATAGATAATAAAGGATATATTAAATTAATAGATTTTGGAACTGCAAAAAATTTACAAAAAGATGAAAAAACATATACAGTAATAGGAACACCAAATTTTATTCCTCCTGAAGTTTTATTAGGAAAAGGTTATTCTTTTAGTTGTGATTATTGGTCAATGGGAATTTGTATATATTATATTTATTATGGTATTTTACCCTTTGGAAATAATTCCATTGAAATTTTTGATACTTATAAAGAAATTATTGAAAAAGAAATTTCTTTTCCTGATCATAGTAATAATGAATTAAATAGTTTATTAAGTTCACTTTTAGATAAAAATGAAAATACAAGATATACTGATATGAAACTTATTAAACCTCATTTATTTTTTAAAGATATTAATTGGGATGCTTTATTACAATATAAAATAAAACCACCTTTTATTCCTATTAAAGATTCTAGATTAAATATTGATAATTTAAATAATAAAAATTCACCTTTTCCTGTTTTTATTGAAAATAAAAAAAATGATACTAAAACTATTGTGACACTTAAATCTGGATTTAATAATAAAAATAATAATAATAATTTAAATGATTTTGTTGAAGAACAATTTAGTCACCTTTCTGATTGGTATGAACAATTTTGAGCAATTTATAAATTTTATTATATTTTCCTTGATTTTTATTTTAATATTCTATATAAATAATTATATAAATATTATTCAATATTAGAAATTTTTTGTATTTTATTTCAAAAATTATGGTTATTATATGGAAGTAAATAAAATTTTTATTATTTAAGAAAATAAAATAAACATTTAAATTATTTTTTCTTTTATACTTATTGTTCTTTATTAAATAAGAAAAATTCCTCCAAAAACAAAATTATTTTTTTATTAAATTAATTACTTTCTTTATATTTTTCCTTATCATAATGCTGATTTAGTAATTTAGTTTTATTTTGTGAATTAGAATATCTTCTTTTAATTTATTAATATTTTTTTTAATTTTAAAGTATAAATTTCAATTTCACCTCTTAATAATTTAGTCAAAATTTTCATCTATATAAGATAAATAATATTATTTTGTTCTTTAATTGATATTCTTTGTTTAATTTCTTTTTCTTCATCCATAAATGTTTAATATTTAATTATTTAAATTATAACTAATTAAAATTAAAATAAAAATTAAAAAAATAAATAAAAATTAAAAAAAATGGAAATGGAAAGAAGTTACAAAGGAATGAGAAGTGATCATTCAATTCAACAAAGAGTAATTCAAGATAAAAAAATGTTAGATGCTGCATTATATGATCAAAAAATGAAAAATTTAGGAATTTATTCTGGTTGGTTTGAAAAAAATCAAAAATATGCAGTTTCAAATGCTAAAAAAATGAATGATAAAAGAATTAGAAATGAATTAACTTTAACAAATCAAGAAATTAAATTAAGAAGAAGAGTAAGATTACATGAATTATATGTTGTTGAATTAGGTTTATATGAAGATGAATTAAATAAAATGGGATTAAGTATTGTTAAAGAACTTTAAAATTTTTTATTTTTTTTTGAAAAGGCTTTTATTTTTATTTTTTTCGAGGGATTTATAATTTTTTTTCTTTTTTAAAAATTAATTAAAAATTAAATTAAATGGAAAAAAATGAAATTAATATTTCATTACAAATTGAATCAAAATCTTGGATAAAAGATACTGAAGATTTATTTGATTTTGAAGCAAAAGAAATTAAATCAAAAACTTTTAATTTAACAAATGATGATAAAGAATGTTTTTTAATTTCAACTATTGAGAAAAACAATGAAGAAGAAATTGACTTAATTCATTCTATTAAATCATTACAAGAAAAAATTCAAATTGATAAAAAAATAAAAATTATAAGTGAAATAATTTATAATAAACAAAATTCGAATTTTAATTTTATTAATCCATTATATAGTGAAAATATAAATAAAATATTTTCAAAAGATAATTGTGAAAGAATTTGGAAAAATATTTCAAAAAGTGAAGAAACAGAAATTCAAGAAGGAGATATTTTTAAATTAGGAAGAGTAAGGTTAAAATTTGATAAAATAATATTTAATTCAAATTCAGTAAGAAATTATACAAATACAGGAATAAATAATTATAATTCAAATAAAAATTTAAATGCAATAATAAATAGTAATAATAACATCTCTAATATTATATTAAATAATTCAATTACTGCTGATATTTCAGCATATGAACAAAATGAAAATTCAAATATAAAAAATATTTTTTCTTCAGAAAAAAAAGATAATAAATATAATTGTAGAATTTGTTATAGAAATGAAAGTGATATAAATGAT
Organism: Isotricha sp. YL-2021b; assembly: GCA_023805745.1. Lineage (NCBI taxonomy): Eukaryota > Ciliophora > Litostomatea > Vestibuliferida > Isotrichidae > Isotricha > Isotricha sp. YL-2021b. The sequence goes on from JAJJKW010001579.1 coordinate 51,137, forward strand.
CCTTTAATTTCTCCTTGTAAATGTTCTGGTTCAATGAGTTATATTCATTTTAAATGTTTAAAAAGTTGTATTGAAGCAAAAATACAAAAAAAAAAAGAAGAAAACTATATTTCTTATAATTGGAAAAATTTTAATTGTGAAATTTGCTTACATCCTTATCCAAAATATATTAAATTTAAAAATAAAAAATATTCATTAGTTGATATTGATACATCTAATTTTAGTCAATATTGTATTTGTGATTATAGTTTATTTGATGATAATAAAAAAAAGAGTTTTCATCGAGGATATATTATATTTAAATTTGATGATGATAATGAAATAACTTTAGGAAGAAATCAATCTAATGGAGTTAAATTAAAAGATATTTCAGTCTCAAGAAAACATTGTTATATAATTAAAAGAAATGGAAAATTATTTATTAAAGATTTAAATAGTAAATTTGGTACTCTTAAATATATTAAAGATAAATCTGAAATTTTAATTGGAGAAAATATTGATTTATTATCTGGAAAAAATAGATTTTTAATTTCTTTAAATAAAAAATGGACTTTTCTAGGATTAGGAAATTTATTTAAATTTGGATGTTGTTCTTGTAGACAAATTAATGATAATGATGAATATAATTTTGAAGATGAAAAATATTTTAATACTAATATTAATAATGAAATGGTAAATAAGAAAAATAGTTTAAATTTTAATAAGGAAATGTGTAAATTTAATGATAATGATTCTTATAATGATTATATTTTAAATATGAATCATATTATAGGAATTCCTGATGATATTAATGTTATAAGTACTAAAAATAATAAGCAAAAAGATGTATCTTTTACAAATTAATAAATAAATTAAATATAATAATATATATTATCTTTTTTATTTTGGATGATTTTTAAAAATAATATTATAAAAAAATATTATTTTGTTATAAATTCTTATATAAATAAAGTTTTAATGAAATTATATACAAAAAAATAAATTATTCATTTTCAAATATACTATCTAATTCTTCTTCATCATCTTCCTCTTCATATTCATATTCACTTTCTTCAGATAAGCAATATTTAAAAATATAAAAAAAAGAAATAAGTCCAACAATACTATAAGAAATAATAATAGTAATTAAACCAGGAGTAAGCCATGTTCCCTTATGTATAACCATATTTGAATTTGAATAATCTATATTGAATTTTTTAGTATTATTTCCATAAAAATATAAAACTTGTTTTCCATGATTAAAAGTTACTGTATATTGTTCAAAAAAATTCTTTCCTAAAATCATTTTTTGATTTCCATGACTACTGAAATTTATTATAAATTTGAAACCACTTGGTGAATTAATAAATAAAAAATTAGGTTCTAAATAATATGTATAATTATCAATAATAATTCCAAACTTATTTTTATTAATAGTATCAAGTTTTTCACATACAAATGTTCTTGTTAAATCATTTGCTTTACATTCCTTATTTGAAATTGCATTCCCAAAATAAACTTTTTCAAAAAATTTAAAATATTCATCATTTAATGTTATTTCTGTTCTTCCTATTAATTTGAATGTTATAGGTCTTTGTAATTCATATTTAAATGCTTTTCTTGATATTACAAATCCACTTAATTGAGAATAAAATTCGTTTTTTTCATTTGATTTATAAGAAGTTAAATTAGGTTTTAAACTTGTAATTTTTGTAAATTCATTTTTAACTTTTTTAGGAAAATCTCCTAAAAAAAAAAACTTATTATCAACTTTAGTACAAATATTTTTTCCAATAATATTATTATGAAATAAACTTTCTGAAAACATATTTAAAAAACCCATTCCAACAAATCCTTCAATATTATTTGGAAATTCAAAACCTTCATCAATATAATTAATTTTATTTGGAATTAAAAAACTAATTTTTCCATTATTATTATTTTCAAATTCAATAGTATCTTCATATATTATACCTTCTAATTCTAGAAAAGATAATTTAACTTGATTAATATTAGAATCTTTTTTAACTTGTGTTCCTCCATTAGAATAAATTCCATTTATTTTAATTTTTTGAATATCAATTTCGTCTTCAAATTCAATTTTAGTATTATTATCAAATAAAATTAAAGGAGCTCTTGAATTATAATCAATAAGAACTTTAATTTTTTTATTACTATAATTTCCAATTTTTAAGTTAATAAAATGAAAATTATCATTACTTTTTTCAATTTCAATTGAAATATTTTTTGAAAAGTAACCACTTTTTGCATAACAACAATCAGTTCTTCCATCTTCTTTACAATCATCATCACATTTCTCATTACAATTAATTCCCCAAAGTCCATTTTTACACTTATAACAATCTCCATTATAAAAATCACAATCATTTCCACATTGATCATTACATTTTTCACTACAATCATAACTACCATAAAATCCATTTATACATATATGAGAAGTACATTCTCCATTTTCTTGAAAACAACCACTTTCACATCCATTGCAGTTTTTTTCACATAAATCACCATAATAATTATTTTTACAAGAATTACAATATCCATTTGAATGTTGACAAGTATCTTTACATCCTTCACTACATTTTTTCTCACACCAAAGTCCATATGAATTATCAATACAATTATCACATCCATTTTCAGTACAATCTAAACAATTTTCAGGACATTTATCACAATTACTTCCATTTTTAAAATAAAAATCAGCACAAAAATCACAAATTCCAGTATTTCTATCACATTTATCTTTACATGTATCACATTTTAAATCACAATTTTCACCATATAAATTATTTTTACATTCAATACAAGTTCCATTGTCTATATCACATATACGTGATTCTATTTCTTCACAAGTATCATTACATTTATTTTCACATGTTGATATATTATAATAATTATTTTTACATGTTTCACATTTTTCTCCATCATAATTTCCTTCACAAGAATCACATTCTCCTGTTGTTATATTACATTTTCTTTCTCCTTCTTCAAATTTACAATGAATTGGACATGTTATATTACAATAATCTCCATATCTTTCAGTTGAATTACAATTATAACATTTTCCATTTTTTTCTTCACATTCTTCATTTGAACAATTTGATGAACAAGGAAAACAATGAAAATTATCTTCTTCATTATAATAAAATTTATCTTTACATTTTAAACATTCTCCATATTCTTTTTCACATTTTATACAATTATCTCCACATTCTTCACTACAATTATTTCCATAAAAACCTTCAATACATTCATTACAAATATTTTTAGGAATAAAATTTTTTTCACATTCACAAGAACCATCATCTTTATTACATTTATTATTTAAACAATGTTCAGAGCAATTATTCTCACAATATAAACCATAAAAACCATCTTTACATAAATTACAACTTCCATTTTTAAAATCACATTTAATACAATTTACATTACATTTTATATCACATTTTTGTCCATAAAAACCATCATTACAAGAATTACAATCTCCATTTTTATTACAATTTTTTTCAGTTAAATTACAATTTGAAGGACAAAAGTTTTCACAAGATTCTCCAAATTTTCCTTTTATACAAATTTCACAATCTTTACCTGTAAAATTATCTGAACAAATATTACATAATTCACCTTTAAAATGAGATTCACATTCACTACAATTTAAACCTTTAAAATGAGGTTCACAAGAAGAACATTGATCTCCTGTAAAATGAGGAGCACAATCTTCACATTTTTCTCCTTGAAATTGAGATAAACAATTTTCACAATTTTCTCCCGTAAAATGTGGAGCACATTCAGTACAATTTTCTCCTTTAAAATTATAATTACATTCATCACAATTTTCTCCTTGAAAATGATTATCACATTCATCACAATTATCTCCTATAAAATTTAATGCACATTTATCACATTCTTTTCCATCAAAATTTTTTGGACAATTATTACAGAAATCTCCTATAAAATGGTTTTTACAATTATAACATTTTCCAGTTTTTCTTTCACATACTTTTTCATTTTCATTAAAACAATTTTTTGGACATGTTAAATTACAATAATCACCATATTGATCTTTTGATTTACAATTTATACATATTCCACTATTTTTATCACATTTTGTACAATTTGAATTACATTCATTCTCACATTTTTCTCCATAATAACCATCTATACATTCTCCATAACAATTTCCATCTTTATCACAAAATTCATTGTTTTTTTTTAAACAATTTGAACAAGTATTTTCACATATTTCTCCATAGTATTTTTCTTTACAAGATTTACATTTTTTTTCTGATTCACATTCTTTACATTTTTCAGGACATGAATAACATTCTTTTTGTTTTAATTTTGAATAAAATCCTTTTTTACATTGACAATATCCTGTTTCTTTTTTACAATTTTTCATTTCAGAATAATCACAATTTTCATCACATTTTTCTGTACAATTTATTCCATAAAATGATTGTTCACATTCTTCATCATCGTTTATTTCATTTTCAAAAAGAAATTTAGAAAATGTTATTCGAAGAAAAAATAGAATTATTGGAATTAGGAAAAAATTCATTTATTAATTATTTAGAATAATTTCTATTAAATTTTTAACTAATAAAATTATTTTAATTTTTTAAAATGAAAGTAAATGAAAAAGAATTATTAAAAAATATTGATAAAGAAAATCATAGAAATAAATTATTAGAATTTGAAGAAAAAGTAAAAATAGGGATATTTGGACTTTTTTATTTACTTCTAAAAAATCAAAATACAAATATTTGGATTGAATCATTATATATAATATTAACATCACTTCAATTAATTTCTTTTTCTTTTGATGAAATTGTAAATTTTTTATTTAAAATAAATAGTTTAGTCATGTTTGGAAAAAAAATAAGTCATTTATAGAAATAAGTAATGTTTTACAATTTTTTAAATTAGTTTGGTTTTTCAGAGGAAATAAAAAATTATATCTAATAACTTTTTATTTTGCAGTTTTTACAGTTTTATTAATTCTTTTTGGAATATTATATATTTCAATATTATACTATAAAAATAATTTAAGGAAAGTTTGGCCAATTAATATTTTGAAAGATATTATTTCTTTTTTAATTGGACCACTTTTTATTCCTGTTTTATCAATTTTATTCTCAATTTTAAATTGTGAAAATGGAAAAAATTTTTTTAATAACGAAATATATTGTCAAAATAATTTAAAAACATATATTCAATTTTTTTGTGCCATAATTGCAAGTTTATTATTTATTTTTGAAACATTATTGATAGAAAAAATATATTTTGAATCTCAATTATCCAATAATAATCCTAAAGCAAAATATACTTCTGAAGCAGATGTATTTTTTTTATTATCCAAAATATTTATCATATCATTATTTACTTTCTTCAATAAAAAAAAGAATGATTGGTTTTTAGTAATAGCCCTTTTTGTTTTAAGTTTATTAAATTTATTTATTTTTATTTCAATAAATCCTTATTATAATAAAATAATAGTAAAATCATATGAAATATTATTTAGTATTTTTTTTTGGGGAAACGCAGTTTTATTATGGGGAAAAATATGTGAAAAAACAGAATTTGATGGTTGTATTGGTTTATTTACATTGGGAATTCCCATAATAATATGTTTAATATTAACAAAAGACAAATTTTTTAAAGGAAATATTTTATTTTCAATAAATAAATTAACTTCAGGAATTCAAGCAATAAAAATGATTAAAGAAATATTATATTTAATTGATACAAAAGATTCAAATAGAAGTTCAAAATTAGTTTTAACTGCATATATTAATCAAACAGAAGAAAAATGTATTGAAAGTGATTGTCCAATAAAAAAATATTTAAGTACTTTAGAAAATAGTAAAATTGATGCTCCTGTTTTTTTACTTCAACATTGTGAAGATGTTTATCAAAATTCAATTTCTAAATTTCCTTTAGAAACTAAATTAAGAATTTCATATTCTTTCTTTTTAATGGATAGATTAAATAAAAAAAAACAAGCTTCAAATGAATTAACAAGTGCAGAAAATTATCCAATGACATTTGAAGAAGAATTTATTATATTTAGATATAAAAAAATGTTAGATGAATATATTGCAAATGAAGGAGAAGATGATGGAAATTTAGATGTAGTTTCTAATTTAGAATATACAAATTATTATAAATCTTTTAAAAATAGTATTTTAAAAGTTTCTAGTTTATATATTGATTTTTGGACTTTATTAATGAATCCTAATCAAGATGTTCATGAAGATTTAACTCATTTAAATGATTATGGAGCTGAAATAAATAAATTAGTTGAAGATATTAATAATTCTTTTGGAAAAATGCAGAAATTTAAAATTAATGATCCTGAAGTCATTAATTATTATTCTGATTTTTTAAATGATATTTTAAATGATAAAGAAAAAAGTGATCAATATAAAAAACTTTTACAAGAAAGTGAAATTATAGTTCAAACTAATAGTGAAAAGGAAAAAAATAAAATTTTAAATATTGAAACTTTATTATTAAATGATCAATATAATTATATTATTCTATCAGCAAAACCAGAAAAATTTGGAATAATAACAAATATTTCTTTAGGAATTTGTCCTATTTTTGGTTATTCAAAAAATGAAATTATAGGTAAAACTATAGAATTTTTAATGCCAGATATATATCAAAAAAAACATAGAGAAGTATTAAAAGAAAAATTAAAAGAATTTAAAAAAAATTTATTTTCAACTCATGAACAAAAAGTAACATATAATGAAATATATACATTTGGAAAAAATAAAAGTAAATATTTAATTCAAATAAATTTAAGACCAACTTTATTTCAAACAGAAACTGATGAAAATCTTTTTATAGCAAAATTATGGCAAGATAAATGTAGTTTTAGTTCCTCAACAAAAAGTACATGTTTTTTAATAACAAATAATTTATTAAAAATACAATATTTTACACCAAATGCAATAACATTATTAGGAATAAGTTCAAGTATGATAAATAGTACAATAGAAATAACAGAATATATAAAACAATTTTATGAAGAATTTTTAAAATATGTAGTTGATCATCAACAACATACTCCAGAAGAAAAAATGCAATTAAAAAGAGCAATATTAGTAAAAAAATTTAAAAATCCAGTTATAATAAATTGGAAAAGACCAGAAATAATAAATAGATCACCAACAAATGAACCTCAAAAAACAAGTGAATCAAATGAATATAAAAATCATTATTTATTTAATATAAGAAAATCAACTCCAAATAGTTCTAATTTGTTTAATAATTTAAATAATAAAAATATAATAAATAATCAAAATCAAAAAAAACCAGTAGCTTCAATAATAAAAACTTTAACTTCTTCAGTAATAAGAAAATCTCCAACTCCAGTTTCAACTCCTTCAAATAATTTAGTAAATATAAATAATAATATTCATTCAAATAATCAAGATGATGTTTTTATGTTAACTGTTATTCAAGCAAAAATTAAACATTATAATGAAGGTTTTATATTTAAATTTGAAGGATTAAAAACTAAACAAAAACCTCATTTAGGAACTTCTATTTTTAATTCTTTTATTATGACTCATAGAAAAAGAGATGAACATATAAAAAAAGAATCTACTGAATCACTTGCTTATTTTCAAAAAGGAAATTTAAATAAAAATTATGATATGAAAGAAAGATCTTTTGGTGATTCTATTACTCCAAAAGATGCTGAAGGTAATTTTTCTAATATATTTAAAGTTGATAAAAATTATATTCCTGAATCTAAAAATGCTTTTCAATTAGATTTTAAAAATATGAGTTTTATTATTAAAGATGATGAAAAATCAATTAGAGATTATTTAAAAGAAGAAGCAATTAAAAAATTGCAAAATAATACTAATAATAGTAATAGTTTAGATAATGAAGAAGAAGAAGAGGAAGAAGAAAGTTTAGAAAATGAATTTTCAAATGGAAGTTCAAGTCAAAATTCTAGTGAAAAAAATACTTATATTAAAAAAGGAAAAGAAAAATCAAGAATTACATTAGATAATTCAATTAGATCAAAAAATGATGATTATTATAAAGTTAATATGACAAATATTAAATATTCAAACTATGATTATGTTAAATTAATGGTTATTGATGTTCCTGATTATAAAAAAATTAGCCAAGTAGAAATTAAAATTTCCGGAGAAAAAGAAAATCAATTTTTTAGACAAAATAGTAATCAAAATAATAATAATAATAAAGGAAGAAATAGTGTTTTAAGAAGTACTGATTTTACTAAATTTGTTAATGTTGATAATCATGATTCTAAAATTAATCAAACTATTATAATGAAACAAATAGAATATTCTTTAGGAAAAGAAGAAACTCAACCATCAATTGTTAAATTAAGAATAATATCTTTTATTGTTTTTTTATTATTAATTGGAATTGGAGTTTCTATTTTTATGACAATCTTATATTGTCATAAAATAATAAAAGAAAATATTATTCTAACTGAAAATTCCTTTGATTTAATAATATATAATTGTAAAGGAGTTTATTATACAAGAGAATTAATTTTATTAAATAATGAAAATTATACTAAATTCCCAGCAGAAAACAGAGAAGAATATGCATTAAAAATATCAAATGAAACACTAAATATATTTATTAAAGCTCATGAATTAATAACTTATATGATATCATCATTTTTAAAAATTTCAGCTAAAAATTATCAATATTTAAGTTTAGAAACAATAAGAACTTATATAATGGATGATGATTATCATATTTTTTCATATAATATGACATTAGATAATTCTTTCATTGAAGCAAATTCAGCTTTATTTCATATTGGTCATAAAAATTTAAATGAGATTATTCCTACAAATCCATATGTTTTTTATTTTATTTATAATTCATTAAATGATATTTTTATAGCTTATAAAAAACAAGCAGAATCATATTTAGATGAAATAAGATATAAAATTAAAGATTTAAGGTTAATTTTTATAATAATTCTAATAATATGTATTTTAATTATAATATTATGTTATTTTCTTATTTCTTTTGCTTATGATCAAGTAGCTCAAAGAAAAGAGAGTTATTTAGAAGTATTTTTTGAAATAGGAACTCCAGTAATAAGAAGTTCTTTAGAAAAATGTGAAAAATTTATAAAAAAAATAAATGAAGAAAATACAAATGATAATGAATCAACTGATTCATTTGATAATGATATGATATCATCAGAAAAAAATACAAATGAAGTAGAAAAGAGGAATAAAGAGAAAGGAAAAAGAGGAATAAGAAAAACTAATTCAAGTAGAGAAACAAAAGTATTTAAAATAATAATGGCAATGTTTTTTTTATCAATATCTGTTTTTGCTTTTATAATATTTATATTTTATTTAATTTGGTTAAAAAATTCAAGAATATATTTATTATACTATCAAAGAGTCACAGAATTAGAATCAAGACATATGATGTTATTTAATAGTTTAAGAGAATATATGTTTGATGAAAATTCACAAGTTAATTCTTCAAAATCATTAGATTATGTAAATGGATTATTAAATATAATTTTTATTACTCAAACCGAATATTTAAGATATTTAACAGAAAAAAGAAATGTTATTCCAGGAGGATTTAAAAAAAAATTTGAAGAAATATTTTTAACTTCACCATGTAAATTTTCTACTTATTTTCAAAATGAAGAAGATTGTAATAATTTTATGTCAAAATCTCCTAGTTTTGGTTTTTATGTTTTAATTTCTTCTTTTCTTGAAGAAATGAGAATTATAAAAGATTCTTCTGAAAAAAGATTTCAAAATCAACATTTAACGAATTTTACTTTTAATTTAACTTTAACAGGAACTGAAAAAGGAAAAGAATTATGGCCTGAAAATATAGAAGATCAAATTATTTATAAAGAATTAGATTCTATTCAAGAATTTTTAGTTGATGATAGACATTTAAATGCTAATATTATTTTTATTCATTTATTTGTTCCTTTTGTTAAAACTTTAATTGATGAATTAAGAAATTGTATTTCACAAGGAATTAAAAATAATAAACTCATTTATATTATTTTAACTTTTTTTTTTATTGTTGCTATGATTTCTATTTATATTTTTATTTGGATGCCTTTTCAAACTAATTTAAGTCAAACTATTTTTAAAACTAAAAATATGCTTAATATTATTCCTAAAGAAGTTTTATCTGAACTAACTAATATTCATAAATTACTTGATTTAGGACAAAAAAACATTAAAGGAAATACAAATAATTAATTTTTTTAAATTATTAATTTTATATTTATAATTAAAGAATAAATTTTATTTTTAATTTTTTTTATAAGTTAATTCTTTAAAAAAAAGGAGAAAATTTAAAAAAATAAAATACAATATTTTGATAAATTAAAACATTCAATATTTAATATTTAATATTACATAATCCCTTTAAATTAGGAACTTTTTTAATCTAAAAAATCCAAAATAAAAGAAATAAATAATAAAATGAATTCAAGTGTATCATTTGAGCAAAACTTTGAATCTAAATATAAGAATGTAAGAAGAATATCTCAAAGAAATAATTTGTGTATAAGAAAAGATGATAATAAATTTGTAATAATAAAACAAATAGATGCCACAGATTATGAAGCAGAATGGTATTTTAATAATGAAATAAATATAATGAAAGAACTTGCAGGACCTAATTCTACTGTTTATTATTCACATTTTAGAACAAGAGATCATTATTGTATTGAAATGGAATATGATAGTTCAGTAAATTTATCACAATATTTTGAAGGAAGAGGACATTTTTCATTACAAGAAATAAGATATACTTTGGATCAATTAAATAAAGTATTTAGAGAAATGAACAATAAAAAAATAGTTCATAGAAATTTAAAATTATCAAATATTTTACTATCATATAGTCATTTAACAGATTTAAAAGTAAAATTATGTGATTATAGTTTAAGTATGTGTACAGATGATGATGATCTCAGTCTCGATTTTTCTGAATTTCAAAATGAATCTAATAGTAGTATATTCAAATCTTCAGATAATAAAAAATTAGACCTTACAAAAGAAAGGAAACGTACTTCACATTATTGTGTTGCTCCAGAAACTCTTGGAGATAATATTTTTTCTCTTAAAAGTGATATTTGGAGTTTAGGAATTATTATATATTATATGTTTCATAAAAAATATCCTTTTGAAGCACAAAATGAAGTTAGATTATATGCAGAAATCATTAAAAAAGGAAATAAAAAATTAGAAACAACTGGTAATGAAATATTAG